>PVKA01003503.1:0-109098 GCA_004027165.1 Ctenomys sociabilis
AAAAAAAAAAAAAAAAAAAAAAAAAAAAAAAAAAAAAAAAAAAAAAAAAAAAAAAAAAAAAAAAAAAAAAAAAAAAAAGATGGAGTTGCCACTCAAGAATATTAGTGGAAGGAAGAAGGAAGAGAAGAAAAAAATAAGCTGTATCACTGTGTTTTCTCTGCAACCATCCCTGACCACCCACAGCCCCTACCCAGGCTACTTCCTTTTGCTCATGAAGTTAAGGAACTTTAACCTACTTTGAGGAGGAAAAAATTCAGAGGTCCACAATGTGTGTCGTATAATTTTTGAAGCTAGAAGTGGGAACAAAGAATAAAAGATTCGAAGGTTGGGTACTTTCACTTTCCATCTCCACCGATCTAAAGAAGAATACCCTGGGGGAGAAAATTCTTTGGGAGGAGGACTGGCCTGAGGACGGAGTTCAGAGGGACACAAAAAGTAGAGTTTTACTGTCCTCCCACACCAAGTTCAGGTACACTCTTCACACTACCCACACTTTAGGTCAGTAGGACCCATGTGGATTGGATTTCACCAAATATCTTCTGATGCTTTAGTGGAGACACTGTTAATAGAATTAATTATTACTTCTAAGGGGAGGAAACAGTGAATGCTGCATTATTTCTTCTGTTGCATGTGACACTAACTCCAGATATTTGTGCTTTTGGCAACATTTGAGGAAGTGACTTAACCCACTTGCATAGCTAGGCATAATTTGTCATATGTCTCACACTGTAGCCCCATTTATTTCTCCCTTATGATTATTTCAATCATGTTTTAATGTTAATTACTTAACCTCCAATTAAGTAGTAAAGTTCATCTATTTAAGTTGCAGCCAATTCTTTTCTTGCACCACAGTCTCTAATAAAGGAGACATAATTAAAAAATACTGAAGAAGCAAACAGTCTTGGATAATCTACCAGTAAAGAAGATAATTGAAAATCTCAAACATCTCTAGGAGTAGATGGAATCGAAGAGCTACTTAAGGAAAAGTGGAGAGACCCCATTCAGCTTGCACCCCCAAGAAGCTATCTGGGAGAAATTGGATGAAAACAGCAATGGAGGTGGGGTGAAAATGTTAATTTAGTTTTCAAAACATCATGTTTGGGCCAGGCAAATAGCTCAGCAGATTAAAGCAAGCAGGCAGGGGAACTAAGGGTTTGATCCCTAGGCCTGCAGGGCTGGCTCCAGCCCCAGGGTGCCCTAAGACAATTGAGACTGGGTGTGGTGGCACCTGTAATCCCAGCTCTTGGGAAGCTGTAAACAGGTGGATCACTAAGAATCCCATCTAGCAGTGAGACCCTGAACACCCTGTAGACCCTTCCCTAAAATACAAAAAATAAATAAATAAATAAAGTCATGTTTATATTGGCTACTGCTTTGATCCTAACAAGCAACAAAGAGAAAAGTCGAACAGCTTCATGGACTAGCAGATCTATTGGCAAAGGAGCTGAGGTAAAATCTTGGGGAAGGCTTCAATGTTCAATGTTCAATGTTCAGCCTTCCCCAAGAAGGGTCAAAAGACACTCCATTGCTCTAGTTGGCCTCTTGTTTCCTCAAGTCCTGCTTTGCTCATAGGAAACTATGCTTATTTTCAGCTACTCTTGGGTCACTCTGTGGATTCCGTCAAAAGGTTGAGTTTTTCTTTTTCTTTTTGGTGGAACTGGGAATTGAACTAAGGCCCTTGAACTTGCCAGGGAAGTACTTATTCCACTGAGCCATCTCCCTGGCCCTCAAAAGATTTAGTTTTGATAAGAACTGATACACTTGTTCTTACCCAAAAGGCTGAGAAGTGGTGAAGATTAGTTTTTAAAAAGTTACTTGAGAGTGACTGGTTTTCATTCCTCTATGTCACATGTTCAAGTTATTTAAAAATCCTCCAGTAACATGCTTAACTTATAAAATCCCAGTGATCATATCCATAAGCCTCCAGGTTGGTTTAGCTACAGTTTTATCCAGGGTGGCGCTTGCCAGCCATCCACCCACCAGGCATGGTAGGAGGCAAGTCAAGGCCGGAGGGCCACAGTTGGCTTCGTTCTCTGGGTTGCTCTTGGGCAGTCTGTACACATGACCAGGGCAAAGCCATTTATCACATGAGGCCCAAGACAACTTCAGATTTTCTTGAAACTCTAACAGATTTTTGGGAACACCATTTATTGAGATCCGTATGCCTTGTTCTGGTCACTAAAAGCAGTAGCCACAAAAGCAAACAATTAATAAACCAAACTTCATCAAAATAAAAACTTTTCATCAAAAGAGATCATTAGCAAAATGAACAGGAAAGCAATAGACTAGAAGAAAACAATTTTTTTGTACCAGGAATCCAACTCAGGACCTTGAGCTTGCCAGGTAAGTATTTGTGCCACTAAGCTATATCCCTACCTTATTTCTTTTTGAAAAAAATTTTAATCATTTATTTATTTATTTGGTACAGGGTCTCACTATACAGCTCAGATTCATAGTGATCCCCTTGCTTCAGCCTCTCCAGCACTGGGGGAATAGGTGTGTGCCACTGTGCCTGGCTTCGATGAGCAGCTCAGCACAGGGCCAGCACCACGTTCACTACAAAGGATGGAACCCTGGTCCTTACACTTGCCAGGTAGCTACTTAGACCAGTGAGCTATCTCTCTGGCTCTCCCTATCCTATTTGAAAACAAACTTGGCAGAGGGCTGATGGCTAGGATTTATAAGAACTCCCATAAGACAAAAAAATTTTGTGTGGATAAAGAATGTGAATAGAAACCATTACAGAAGTGATATGAATGGTAAATATGCCCATGATAATGTGCTTAGTGTCCTTAGTTATCAGGAACTTAAAACCACAATGAGCTGTTCCTATCTACCCACCAGGATGGTTTAAAATAAAATGTCCATCAACACTAAGTGTCAGTGATAAACTCTCATCCCTAGTTGGTGGGAATAGAAAATAGTACACTCACTTTGGGAAAAGAAAGAGCAGTTTTTATTCATATAGATCATCTGTGATCCAGCAATTATGTGGGTAGGTCCTTTCCCAGGGGAAATAAAAACATATGGATATCAAAAGATTTGTACAAGAATGTTCCCAGCAGCTTTATTCACAATAGCCAAAAACTGTCCATGTGCCCATTAAGAGAAAAGTGTATATACCAGTGACAGTGTAGTCATACAGTGGAATAGCACTCAGCAGAAGGACTGAACTACTATTACAGCACAAGAAAATCCCAAAAGCATTCAGAGTGAATGAAAGCAGTTTAATGCAGGAGTTCATACTCTTTGATTCCTTCATAAGAATTTCACATATCAGCAAAACTGATGTGGCTTTCCTCCAAAAATCAAACAAGCAGTTATGGGCTGGTGAGACAGCACAGCACCATAAGTGACTGTCTGGTAGGCACAAGGTCTTGAGTTCAATCCCCTTTACCCCCCCCCCAAAAAAAAGGAAAGAAAGAAAGGAAAAAAAAAATACTGACAGCAGAAACATACTCAGAACACAATAACTTTAGGGCTGGAGAGATAGCTCAGCAGAATAAGCACTTGCCTGGCAAGTGCAGGGTCCTGAGTTCAATCCCCAGTACCACAAAAAAAAAAAAAAAAAAAGCAGTTGCCTCTGGGCCAGGCATGGTGGTACACACCTGTAATCCCAGCACTTGAGAGGCTGAGGCAGGAGGATCTTTGCAAGTTTGAGACTCCAAACTTGCAAAGTGAGCTCAAGGCCAGCCTGAACTATATAATGAAACCCTGTCTCAAAAAAAAAAAAAAAGGAAAGAGTTGCCTCTGGGCTTGACCTAGGTCAGGATAAGGGTTTGAATAGATGGATGTATATTAGTTAAAACTCATAAACTTAATTTTTATATTTCAATGTATGTAAACTTTGCATCAAAAGATAAAGTATGGACTGATGGTTTTAAATGGGGTGATGCATACAGTTTTTGTTTGTTTTGTAGTACGAAGGATCAAACCCAGGGCTTCATATATGTTAGGCGAGCACTGACACTGAGACACATCTCCAGCCCAACATAAGACAGACTAATGAAGGAGTGATATGTGATAAGGCATAATGAAGGAGTGTATGTGATAAGGCAGAGATATGCGTTAAAGCAAGAATAGTACAAATATATATATTTGCTATAGTCTGTTATTTGTGGAAGGTTTTTCCACCTTTAATAACAGAGAAATAATGTTAGAAAAAGAAGTAATCCCTTATTTAGCCACTGGGGTGTCATTATGAAGATACAGCTGAAGGCCCCCTTAAGAACATAGTACAAATATATGTGATAAGGCAAGAATAGTACAATTTTAATGGTAGGAATCTACAACTAGATGGTAGGTACATGGTGTCTACTGCAAAATTCTTTCAACTTGATGCCATCTGAAAACACAGTAAGTTATGCGAAAGGTATGCAACTTTCTGGTCCATGAGCCCTCTTCCATCATAGGTTGGGTCTGAATGACTCCATTTTTCAAAGTCTAAATTAGCAGGCCATAGAAAAGATTAAGAATTAGGATTTTTCTAGAGTTAGAAGAATCTTATATCTGTCTTCTTTTTCTGATCAAATCTAGTCTTTCATATCTTTTTATTTGAGGGGACAAAACAAGCCAACAAATGGTCATTTTGAGAGGTGGGAAAGACCTGTGACCTTAAGAACAACAGCAAAACTCTTACTGCAAAATATTGACTATCAAAAATAGGCATTCGCTCCAGACTTTTAGAACCAAGAAATTAATGAAAACACTAAGACTGCATGCTCAGAAACACCGAGGAATGATAATTACAGACAGTATTTTTGGAGCAGACACATAACCTTGAGTCCCAGGATACCCCTTAAAGTACTTTAATAGTATGCTATTTGTGGAAGGTTTTTCCACCTTTAATAACAGAGAAATAATGTTAGAAGAAGAAGAAATCCCTTATTTAGCCAATGGGGTGTCATTATGGAGCCCCAGCTGAAGGCGCCTTTAAAAACATCCATATGGTAAAAGAATATGTTTCCCCATGAAATCAAAACTGAGTACATCAGAGACTTTTGAACATCTTCTTCCTTGGATCTTAAAATGGATTTGTGCATATTTGTGAAAAAAATTTTATGATGTGCGATCTTCCAAAGTGAACGGTTATTTATAATTCATAAAAGACCTGAGCACAGGAAAATTTTTCCCTTTTATTAGCCCTGTAAAGTTAGACCAGCTGATCTTTTAGAACATATTACAGACATCAAATTCTCCTTATGGTTGAAGTTTCTCTCTTCAGAATAAATGGAAAAAGACAGCACTACCGAATCTGTTCCTGAAAAGCTGGTGGGGCCCAAATCTCTTTTGATTAAATGTTAAATAAACAAAACATCCCTCTCAGATCCAGTCTCTGAAGACACAGAAGGGAAAACACTTGGAATGCTAACCATACTTTTCACATCTTGCACAGCTTGTGTAAAATATAATGGCATTTTTAAAAATGGATTTTCTTTTCTGTTTCCAGCATTTAGACAATCTTGGGACACAGTTTCTACATCAGTTCCTTTCAGTGGCTCGGGACTTGGTGAGTCAGAGTCCAGCAGCACCAACAAGAGTGACTGGGTCAGAGTGTGTAGGCACTATGGACATGGGCCTGTTGCCAGGAGCCCTGGTGCCAACGGCTCCCATACAGCCCTCCTGCTGGTCCCTGTGCAGCCCTGATAGCACAGCAAGTGCTCCTCAGAGGCTTCCAGCTCTCCTAGCTCACCTTTCCTGGATCCCTTCTGCCTTCTTTGCTCCTGAGCCAGATGCCTACATAAGACAGTTACACAGAACTAAGACCTCTTGGTTAAATATGGAACTAGCCCATGTTTTTGCTTTCTTTGAAGTTGTTTGCTCTCTAATATTCCAGGTGAACCTTGTCAACTCTATTTTAGAACCCCCTGAAGGTACAAACTGTTCCTGCATTCTGACTTTTAGAAGCCTTAATTTAAAATATAGGTTGCTAACTGCCAGACACAAAAAGCCAATTCCCTTAAGGAACAGAACCATTGGGCCGAAAGAACTGCCTCCTCTGATCCTGTACCATACCTCTGCTGTCACCAACATTCATGGTGATTTCCAGGTGGTTCAAAGGTTCCAGATGCAGGGCATGGTGGAGCACACCTGTAATCACAGCCTGTTAGAGGCTGGGGAAGGAGGGTAGGAGGATTGCTGTGAGTTCAAGGCCAACCTAGGCTACAAAGTGAGTCAAAGACCAGCCTGCACTGCAGAGTAAAACCCTGTCTCAGACACACACACACACACACACACACACACACACACACACACACAGAGTCCTTAATGGACAGAATGATTCAGCAACCACACTAAGCGCCCTTCTTGGGAGAGTGTATTGGTCAGTGACCCATTTTTCTAACAAGTACTTGAGATAATCAATTCATAAAGTGAAAATTTTGGTTTTGATTCTCGCTTTTGAGGCTTTGGCCCTTGGTTAGCTGGCTTCTGCCCTGTGCTGATGCAGCTCATCGTGGTGAGATAAAAAAGAGGAAGGGGCTGGCATCATCCATCACCTTCACCTACCAATCCTCCCCCAAGAACAGAGCCCTCCCCCAAGTCTCCCCTCCTAAAGCTTCTATCATCTCCCAATAGCAGCTTTGGGGAGCCCTTCTGCGCCCAAACTAGAGCTTGACTTTTGGGCAATCCATCCTCCCCTTTTTTTTTTTTTTTAATGTATTTAATACAGGATCTACAGGGCCTCACTATATAGATCAGACTCATAGTGATACTCCTACTTACAGCCTCCCAAATGCTGGGATTATAGGCACTCACCACCACACCCAGTCTCAGCCCTCTTAGCGTGCCCTGCGGGCAGGGCCAGCAAGGCACGCTGGAGACAGAACCTCCGTCACTGAGCCTGCCTAAACAGGTACTTTAGTCCACTGAGCTATCTGGCTGGCCCTGATCTCAACCTCTTGACCATATACCAGTTGCCCTGTGCGGTGCCAACAGTAGGGGCAGAAAAGCCAATATTTATTCTGAGGGAGCCCCAGGACAACACCATCAAGTCAGTCATTCACTCCTGAGAGGCAAGATCCATGCTGAGGGGCTGGGGGGATAGCTCAGTAGAATAAGTGCTTGCCTGGCAAGCACAAGGGTCTGAGTTCAATCCCCGGTTCTAAAAAAAAAAAAAAAAAAAAAAAAATCCATGGTGAGAGAGGCTCCATGAGGTTTACCAGGCTTTCTACTCTCACTCCTAATCGACATCTTTAAGACACAGTTTGGGGAAAAAAGTAAATGGACGACCAAATATGTGGCTGCCATTCCATTTGTTTTGCTCCTACCCTTTCAGAGTGGCTTTCCCTTCCTTTCTCAGATGTAAACTCTCCCGAGGCATCACTCTGCCACTTCCACCACACAAAACATTGCATCATTATAACACAAGCAGGAAACGAATATCTGTGCATCGCACAGTCCCTCCATCAAGGAGTTCACTTAGCTGGTGCCCCACCTAGGGGCAGAGACACTCAGATAAGGTTCCATGACTCCTGCCCATCAGGAGCTTATAGTCATGGGACACTGGCGATGCTCCCACACATGACATCTATGCCTGCACTGAGCACAGGTAACTTTCTGTTATCACTGCATGAAGACAAGAAAACACAGGACACAGCTTTGCCTCTGAAAATGCTCCAGGGTTCACAAACTTTGCTGGCTCGTTTTCTTGGCTTGCCCTCCCCCTCCCCCGCAGTACCTTCCACTACAACATAGTCAAGAGAAAACTAATGGTAAGAGGAAAAATTCAGGTCATCGCCTGAATGAGGCACAAATAATGTCAAATACTCTCTAAGCACAGTAGTTGATTTTCCTCCTTTCCACACTGTTGAACTCTCCTCCAGAGTGAGGCCCTGAGAGCCCCAGTCCATCTGGCTAATTCACCCAAACCTTCTCCTCAGTCTAATCATCTTTCCTATCTCCAGAGTCAAGCTGTGGTAAGTTTTTTTTTGGAGAGGACCTACGTGTAGCTTTCACTGTTGCGTCATTTGAAAAACAGTTTTGTGGTTTTTTTCAGGGGGCCCAGAAAAGAACTGAATAAGAAAGAAACCTGGGAGGAGGCACCAAAAATCACCTGAGGCTCCTCTTCATGCAGCACCTGGCCAAGGCCCTGACTAACAGCAGGGGTGTTTATGGCAGGCTTTCCATAAGTAGGCCAGACAAGCTCTCTGAGCTAGTACCCCTTAAAGAAGTTTCCACCCCCTAGGACAAGGCCAGTGCTTCCTGGTTTGCCTGTGGCAGCTCACCTAAGCTGGGCTACAGATATGCAAATAGCACAGATGGGTCAAGATATGAATCCTTTCAGCTCCAGAGGCCACAGCCAGGGCAGGAGGTGACCAAGGCAGCCACCTGTAAAGGGAGCAGGTAACTGCCCTACTTTCTAATGGTTGAGTTCATAAAAATTCTTCCAGAGACGTGACCATGACAGTGCCCCCATTTGCCTGGGAGCTAAAATTCTCATCTGTCTTTAGTCCTATTGCTGGCACTGTATAGAAGACTGCTCTTAACCTAAAGCCTTCTCCCTAGCCCTCCATCCCTTCTTGTCCTGTACTGGAGGAGATCATTTCTGGATGTGCTTCCGAACCATGTTGGAGGTGTCACTAACCCTGTGCCTCCAGGCCTTCCTCATCCTTGGTCCTTTTCCAATAGAAATATAATGTCAGCCACTTGTATTATTTTAAAATTTAAAATGCAGCCGCATTTTAAAATATTTTTAAAAGACAGGTAAAATTAATGTTTTTGTATCCACCCTTCACATTTATTTATTTTAAACAACTTGGAGATAAGAGTTCCATACCATATGATTCACCCATTAAAGGGTATGACTTAGTATATTCCAGAGCTGTACATCTAGCACTGCAAACAATTTCAGAACATTTTTTATTACCTCATAAAGGAACTCCATGCTAGGCCGGCAAGATAGCTCAGTGATCTAAAGCCCCTGCTTAGGCAAGCTTAAGCAAGCTCAGGGACCACAATTCAATTTCCAGCATCACAGGCCATGCCAGACTCACCCCCAGGGCTGGCTGAGCTGGCCACAAAAAAAGAAAAAAGAAAAGAAAGGAAACTCCATGCCATTAGCACTTAATTGTCATTACCCTAGAAATCCCCCTGCCCTTAGACCTTAGCAACCAGTAATCCACCTTCTGTCTCTCTGGATTTGCCTATTGGCTGTTTCTTGTACAAATACAATCACATGATATGTACCCTTTTGGGTCTGGCTTCTTTCACTCAGCCTAATGTCTCCAAATCTCATCCACATTATAGTCTTCATTTTTATAATGTATTTTATTTAGTCCTCTCTATCCAAAATATTATCATTTCATGTAGTCAAAGTAAAAAATGATGGATGATATGTTTTTCTTTTGTCTTCACACTAAACTTCTGAACGTTGGTATGTATTTTTCACGTTTGGGGCGTCTCAACCAGACCAGCCACATTGCAGGTACCCAGTCATATGTGATTCCTGGCCACCAGGTTGGTCAGTATAACCTTAGCCAGAGTCCCTTCTGTCGCTCTTCAATCAATAAGAATGCTACCCTCACTGGTCACCACCACATCCTGCCAGTATGTGTCCCACAATTCACAAGTGACTTCAGGATTTTTAGATAGTTACTATGCTGGGCTGCTGAAGTACCTGGTAGGAGACCCTGCTGTCCTTATGCTTCTGCCTAAGCTACTGCAACTGAGGTCTGAGCCTGGGTAGCTGGGGCTCACCCCACCTGCCAGCGTGACCCATGGTGGGAAGAACCTCTCCTTATGAAGCTTTCCTGCGGACAGACTTGGGTAACAACAAAAGGAGTTTTTCTCTTTGAAAAACAAGTCTGTTGTTTCTTCATTTTCTCCCTTGTATATTTTGCAGCCATTGTTTTTGTAATAGCTCTAAGCATACAAATAAGGCTCACTAGTAGTGGTAGATTTGTGAAATTGCTATAAGCTCCCTCACACGTTTATCCCGCTCCCGTCAACCAATTCCCTCAAGAAAATGGACATTTAATTAGTGCAAGGGAGCAATCATACTAGTCTGATTCATCAGCTATCACCTCATTCCAGGCTCCAGAGAGAAGACAGAAGCCTAGGTGCTGCTGTAGACTTCAGGGCTGCAGGAGTTTCAATGCAGAGCAGCGCCTGTGTAAGCCAAGCACAATACTTAGCTCAGTGTGGCTCTGTCTACATAGCAATATATGTTCTTTCTCAACATCTATGGCTCTTAAGATTGCCACATGGAAATGTTTGTGAAATGCTCCTTTTTTGTAAGGAAAAAAACATACAAAAAAAAAAAATTGGGGACTATCTTGTCCACAAAGTGAAAGACTTAAGGAATGTTCTTTAGGTATGAACTAATGAAACAAAAGAGGAATAAACTTTGAGATCTAAGAACAGTAATATAGCTCTTTCCTGTTTCTCCAGGATCAGGAAGGGAGGGGATGAACCAAGGTTGGGAGCTGAGGTTGATGTGACTATTGCCCGCCACTAACATCCAAGTGATGGAAACGCCCACAAAAGAAGCTTTAAGGTTTTTACCAATATACAGTACAGGGGCCAGGGAGATGGCTCAGTGGAATAAGCACTTCCCTAGCAAACACAAGGACCTGAGTTCAATTCCAAGTTCTGCAAAAAAAAAAAAAAAAAAATATATATATATATATATATATATATGTGTGTGTGTGTGTGTGTGTGTGTGTGTGTGTGTGTGTGTCTGTGTGTCTGTGTGTATACACACACAGACACACACACACACATACAGTACACCAGCCTCTGGTGAGCACTATCTGGAGCATGCCCAGTTGTGTGTATTTCTGTCTCAGGAATTAAACCAGGAAGATTTCACCCAAAATCTTCTCTAGAGTCTGGTTTTCCTAGCTTGAAATATTGTTATTTCTTTATGTAATCTCTCTCTCTCTGTCTTGCTTTATCTCTCTGTGTCTGTATTTCTGTTTCTCTATTTGTGTTTCTGTCTCTCTGTCTGTGTGTCTTTCTTATGGTTTGTATATAGATGTCCCCCCAAAGCCTCCTGCAGTCTTGGGCAGGCAGCTTCTGGAGCTTGTGGTTGATTACTATAGGTGAAGATGCTGCATCTGCCCTCGGCAGGTAATTTGCATTTCAGTGTAAGGTGGGAAGAGAAGCCAGCTGCTTGAGCTGCTGCTACCCTTCCTTTTGCTCTTGCTCTTTGCTGCTGCCATGAAAAGTTGCTTTCTACTATGTAGCATACTCTGCCTTGGACCTGGCTGAATACGGAGTGAAACCTCCCAATAACTGTGAGCCAAATAAACCTGTTCTTCCTTCATTTTGAGTGTCGGGTATTTGTCCCAGCAATGAGAGAAGAGTAACTGAGACCGTCTTTCTGTCTCTCTGTCTCTGTCTCTGTCTCTGTCTCTGTCTCTGTCTCTCTCTGTCTCTCTGTCTCTCTCTCTCTCTCTTCTCTCTCTCTCTCTCACACACACACACATACACACAGACCAAGAATCAAACCAGGATAACACACATGATAGGCAAGTGCTGTAGCTATAATCATATCCCTTTTTCTATTTATTCTCAGCTATCTGTGAAGGTTCTCAAGAACCCACAGGGAAAAGGAAAGAGTTAAAAATTAAGAATTATTCTAACAGCAGACAATGTGGCCCACTACACAAGTCAAGACTTCAGCCTTTGATTAAACAGCCATTCATAAGGCAACAGAGAAAGACCGCAGTGGTAGACACCCTGGAGCTTGGCAGATCCTTGAGAGCTTATTTATATTACCTGTTTCCTTTCAGTTATCTCAAAGTTTCTCTTCTGCAGAAAATGGCAGCACCGTTGCTATTCCAGGATCCCGTATACCTCCCCCAACAACTGTTCAGCTGTTGGTGCAGAACAGTTCAAACACACAGTGCCCTGGGGAATGTCACACAATCTCATGTCTTCAGTGACACCCTACTCAATGAGTTGTGCAAAACCAAGTTTTCTTGCAAGACCCCACTAAGAGTCTCTGTTCTCCCACTGTGATTAAGTTTGCCTTTTGTGAGGCTCACCCCTGAGCAGGGCACCTCGGCTTTCCTGGGGATGCAGGTCCCCTTCTACACCACTCTAAAATTACCTCAGCTGTTTCCACAGCAATCCTGTGTGATCCAAGCAACTCTACTACAGTTGTCACTTGGAGACCATTTAAGACATTTTTTTTTTCTTTTCCCCTTGCTTATTTCCAATGGAAGGAATTTTTATGAGGTAATAGGGTGACTGGTTAGGGGAGCGTTTTCTTTAACTCCTGCTGGTTATTCCTTGTTATACTTGAATGGGTTATTTGCATCTGGCCTCTATTTGTTAACATCAATGGCTGTGTTTGCATCACAAGATTGAATTATGAAAGGGCTTCCATTTTGAATGGCTAAAGTTCACAGAATAGTTAAAGCTGTTTCTCCCTCTCCCTTTCCCTTTCGACCTACCCCACACATCTCCCCCATCAGCACAAATAACAACCACCAATGTTCCAGCTAGAGATACTAACATTAAGAAGGCTGTGCTATACAAAGAAAGAAAAAGTCATCACAAAGCCTTTCTGGTTTCAATTTCCCCTCTCCTTTTGAAATAAGATCCAGTACCCTCTGCCCTCCACCTAGAGAAAAGTAGCTGAGACTTGACAGGAAGGACTGTGGCAGCCCACCCAAAGACACAGATGTCTGATGTGGAAGGCCAAAGTTTAAGAAAAAAAAAATCTAAAGACAATGTCAATTAGATAGGAATGAATCATCAGTATTTAGAATCCCATTTTTCTCCAAGGAAGATCCCTAAGCTAAAGCACTGTAATCACTCAGCTAGAAAGGACTGTGTAGAACCACTTTCAGGCCCATATCTCAGCCTTAGGGCAGTGTACAGCTAACCTCTTTTTTCCTTTCACACCTATTTCCTTATGGCCATCTGATGGGTGTTGTCACTTCCATTAAACTGTGAGGATCTTGAAGCAAAGAACAGGTCTTGATCAGTCTGTGTGTGCCCCATACCTCCATTCTGAGTCCCGGGACAGGATGGGACTCACCCTGCAGGGGTGGGCTTTCAGTTTGTACTTGTGTCGTTAACACCTTAGACCAAAGCTCTTCTTTTGAGACTGCAAGATTTGGCAGGGCCACGCCTCACATTGGGAACAGTGGGACTGCCTCCCCTGCGTAGCCCGAGGAAGCAGCCAATCTGGGGTGTGACCTAAGGGACCTGGGATACAGCCTTCCCCTCTCACCTCTTGAAATTCCATGAGGTAACACTTTTTCACCTATGATTTTATCCTTGTTAAAACTCCTCTGGGGACACCAACCTGATAAGTTATTTGGCTTAGTGTGGAGGAGAGAAGGACACTGAACCTGTGGCCAGGAGGAGGAGGAGATCCCACTGTAAGGAGGGACAGGAGAGTTTCCTGTCAGCTGATCACATTCACACAAAGCCTTTCAGCAGTGTATGCTGGTGATGCCTGGAATGACTGCCCCCTGGCCCAAGGCTTGGCAGGCTGGACCCTGGGTGAAAAGCCGTGACATTTAGTAAGCAGCCGGTGTGTGTGACACAGTGCTCTGAGCAGTCTCCCAGAATGCTCTCAGCTATCTGGATTTGACTCTGTTCTTATCCCAATATTTTTTTTTAAGCCAGGAATTGAACTCACAACCTTGTGCTTGCCAGGCAGATGCTTGTGCTGCTGAGCTATCTTTCCAGCCCCCTTGCCCAATTTTAGGAAATGCCACACAGGCAGAGGACAAGACCCAAGAAAAGAATTACTGACATGTAAGCATGCTACCCCTCATCCTTTCCCACATTTACCCAGGGATGGTTAATCCTTATCAAAAGCCTTCTGCCCTTATCAGACAACTCACCTCAGGTTAATCCACATGAAACTTCAATGTGAAAACAAGCAGGCATCAAAGAAGGCAGAAGCAACTCCAGTCATACTGAGTCCTGCAAAAGGACTTCTCAAAAAGTGCCAGCCCATATGCCATCACGGAGAACACAGTAAAAATGTAAATGCTGACCCAATACTTTAAAAATACCCAAGGATTCCTCCGAATTGCAGCACACCCACTGAGGTGCCTCCTCACCCCGCCCCCACTATTGACTAAACAGAGATAATGACTTTGCAAGTGTCTGGAGGTCTCCCTGCTGGGGTGGGAGAGGAGGCTGTTGTTCAGCGCCTCTGTATATGCCAGCTGGAAGGCATGTATAAACAAACCCGTGTACTGAGGAAGTTCATCTTGGGGCTCTGACCAGATAGACTCTTTGTTAATCTTCATGTTGGAAAGTTATGTAAGAAATTACTCCCTAGCATTAAGGTACCTTCCCAATGCTTAGGAGGCCAAGACTGGCAGCCAGCAGAAGAAGGGCGGATGGCTTCATGGCTTGCTCCCCACAGCAGCTTAGGGCATGTTTTTGGGATGAGAGGACAATGAAAACTGGATTGTTCCAAGAGACAGCCTCACAGCCCTGATCACTGAGCAAGTGTGGTGAGGAGCTGGGCTGGGGTATGTGCTCTCTGTCTCTGTCTCTCTCACTCTGTCTCTCACTCTCTCACCTGCATGCTCTCTCTCTCTCTCTCTCTCTCTCTCACGCACACACACACACACACACACACACCTGCCTGCAAAGGACCTTTGCTTCAGTTCTTAGGAGCAGAGGCCAGCTGCTATTTGCCTATCAGGGCCACACTGCTCCTGTGGCTCTGCTGTGTTTTCCCTGGGACACGGTCATTAGGAGCCTCCATAGGCTGCAACACAAGGAAGACAGGGGTGCTTCCATTCCAACTCCATCACCTTCCCTGCGAGCTCAAGTTCAAGGTGTTCTACATATAGTGTGACTTTGAAGCCTTTTAATGATCTTCATATAATTCATGTAAAAGAAATAGTTCTTTGAAGCAAATCTCTTAAACCTTAGAAAATTGTCTTTGTAATTTGAGGACTCGGGGTTGAATCATCTGTCTAATGAACTATGCAGAGTTCCCGAGATTTCTCCTTTCATGATTATCACTGGAGGCCACATTTTATGTTCTTGTGTTCACAAGCATGTGTAGGTTCAGCTTGTTGAGCTTTTTGGAGATTTGTGACAACCATCAAAATACTGGTAACTTTTTTGTGTTTCTTTTGCTTTTCCTTTTTCTTCTTTCCGAGACAGTCTTATTTGTAGTTCGGGATGGCCTTAAACTCACTGTGTAGCCCAGGCTGGCCTCAAACTCGCAATGAACCCTCTGTGAATTTCTAGGTGCTGGGATTCTAGGCGTGAGCTACCATGCTCTGCTGTGCTTTGCTCTTACACTTGTGAAGTACAAGCAGTGTATATCCTCCTAGGAACAAAGTTTCTACTCTCATCATGACCTTGGCTTACAACTTCATCCAGTACTCCAAAAAGTATTTCTGTCTTATTAGCTCAAATGTCCTCTCCTGCCTCTCATCTATGGTGAAGATTAGAACAAAACAAGGAAGATTTTACCCATCTTGACTGTGTTTTCAATTAACAAAAGTTAGAGAGTTTCTCTTTTGTTCTGGAAGGAAAAAGAACTTTTTGAGTAACTAAGCCCACAGTTGCTAATCGGCTCATTATATAACATGTGCAAATATTAAACTTCACTGTCTTCTTCAACTGCTGATAGGAACCTTAAGTGATGGATGGAGGGACACTAAATTATTCACAGCTGCTTGAGGAATGCGGCTACCCCATATGGCCTTGTCCTTGTCCTTAGGACTGTGTTGGGATATCAGCATTTCCCTTCAACATGTTGAATTACAGATTTTATTTTATTCTACTATTCTATCCAGTTGATTTGTGGCTTTGGGGATCAAATTCAGGGCCTCATATACGCTAGGCAAGAGCCTACTGAACTACCCCTCTGGCCTAATAAATTTCTTTGGTAAAATATTATGTTTAGATCCTAAAGCCCATCAACTTATTCCTCAGGAAGCTTTGTTTCTCTGCAGTATAGCTATTGCCTAGTGACATGCAGCTCCTAGTATCTTTCACTGTGTCCTCTGTGTTGGGTCCTGTGTGAGGTCAGAGCT
Source organism: Ctenomys sociabilis (assembly GCA_004027165.1). Classification (NCBI taxonomy): domain Eukaryota; kingdom Metazoa; phylum Chordata; class Mammalia; order Rodentia; family Ctenomyidae; genus Ctenomys; species Ctenomys sociabilis. The sequence continues at coordinate 15,978 of PVKA01003503.1, forward strand.
CCCTGTCAGCACTTCAGCATTGGCTGGGATATTTTGAAGAAGAAATTTCCTCTCGCTTGGAGTTTGAACTTAAACAGTTTCATCATTGGAAAAATCATGCATGTGTTCACCAACTGGCCCTGTCACCCAGTGTATTGCTGCTAGAACTTCATGTTCAACATCACCTGTGGACACGTATATCTAAGTCCTCGAGGATCCTGACATCTCTAAGAGGTGGTATAGACGAGGGAGTTGGGCCACCCAGGTCATTTGGCCTCAAGCCCAAAGGTACGCAGCCAGTTGTTGTCATTCTACAGCAACTGTGTATGGAAAAACAGACTATATGTCACCATGGGATGACTCCTAAATAAATCTACCAAAACTTGAGTTCTTGGGGTATCTTCAGGAGAAAGACCAAATTCAGGAGTAACGGTTGAAGCTAAAGTTTCTTAGTCCTGTTAGAGACCTTTACATAGCACTCATACTTGTTTTTCTTTTTGGTGTTGTTGTTGTTTGTTTTTCTCAGACTTGTTGCTGCAGTGATATTTTGACATATCCTACAGCTACAACTGAATTGGACGTTTAAAAAATCTATATCAGTATTTTCAGTCACCAAATCTCTCTCATTGGCAAAGTGCATCCCAGGCCATGACAATGGCAGGGATGACTAATAAATACTCCAGCAGCAAAAGGAGACATTTGGCACCTATGCTGCTGGCACACTGGCAAGAATCTGGGTGCACAGAGAAGCACTGGCTTGCAAGAGGGGTTCATCCAGATGAGAGTCAGCTGAACGCTGGTAGAGCTCCACATTACCTGTGGGAGAGCTGGGCCTTGGTTCCTAGAACTGCTCTCTCCACTTGCAAGCAGAGGCAGGGCACCCAGGAGCGGCCCAGGGAGCTGCAAGTATGTTCAGGCAAATGTGAAATTCAAGCTCTGAAAGCTAAGCCCCAAATCCAAATATGCTGTTACGCAAAGCACTCACAGATTGGCTAGTGTTTGATTGTCGTATGAGGTTACTTGTTGGCATGTCCTGAGTAGCTCCCTGTGGCATGCCCATGGCTCAGCAGTGGCATTCCTTCCTAAGTCACCACTGGACCAAGCACTGGCTTGGGGAAGAGGCTCCAGTGCTAGCCAAGAGGGTATTATCTTTAGATGAAACCAAAACCCACTATCCTGATGTCCTGAGGTCATCATGATTGCTCTTGCTATCTTTGATGAAGCGCTGGTAGGCCCTTCCAGTGAGTGTTTGAAGCATCTGAAGAAACACACGGGGGAGGGAGGGCACTCCTCACTGTTGAAGTATGGAATAGCTGTCTGTCATCAGTTGGATGAGAGAAGTGAAAATCCCTGCCAGCACTTTGGAGGCTGCAGGAGATGGCATCGCTCATGGGCATAGCATTAGGCCAATTACAATGCTCGACACTTTCCCAGTGCTCCAAGTTCAGAGCCCTTTGCAATCAGTATGTTTCTTTAGCTGAGTTTCTTAAACATACATCACCCCTTGTGGAGTTTTCTAGGCCTCTACCCAAATGCTGAAGGATACAAAGAGAAGAAGAAAAGACTGAGCAGCCGACTCCACTTAGAGAGAGAAACCAAGCCAAGACATTTCACTGTTTCATTATTCTCCAAATGCCTGTCTATAGTTACAATGGGAGAGACCAGGGACAGTCACGATGGGTGGCAATTGGAGGTTGGCTACGTGCATTACAGAGAGACGGGCAGTTATTGGTATCATGCTGCAGACTGTTGGAGAGAATTTAATGGCGTGGAAAGTATAAACAATGCATTAAGTGAAGATAGTTATAACACAGCATAGGCATATGATTATATTTTGTATTACACATATATTTTTCTATGCCACACACATGTATCATAAAAATAAAAGGGACACAAGCTAAAATGTTCATAATGTTTCTAGGTTAGAGTGGGTTATAACCTAGGGTGCTTTTTCTTTTTGTTTTCTTCTAAATTGTCTACAATGCAGGTGTTTTAACTTTATTTTTACCTTTATTATTATTTTATTATAAAATAAAACATTTGGCATAAGGATTAAATAAGGAAGATGAGGAAAAGCAGAAAATATAAGAAAAAAGAAAAGGGGAAAATCATGCAAGTGTGTATACTGCATGGCTGAGATTATAATAATAATGTCCATCAGTTTTTAAAAAAATAGCAGTTAATATTTAGAATTTTCACATTAACTAACTCTGTATGCTAATATCTGTGATCTAAGCAACTACATCTGTAGGAGACACTTCCTGGTCCTCGTCTCAGTCCAAGAAACCAATATTTGTAATCCCAAAGTTATGTTATTGGAATCCCATCAAGTTGACTCCAATCTACCACTTTCCATGCAGCCCACGGTGAAAATGAGGACACTAAATTATATTTTTAATCATCGGGGAGTCAAGGGGCTCTAGGTCCAGCCACGAAGATGGCTTCCCGAAACCAAGAGGGCGACCTAGGGCCTCACCTGGTTTTTATTCAGTGAGGGAGTGGCTTGAGGACTGAGAATTGTGGGAAGTAGGTGACTACTGTGAGCTGAGCTAGGTGTGGGGCCTACATTTACCTCTGCCATATGCAGAGAGGATATGCAGAGAGAGTAATCTGCATTATATAGCATTTAATGTTTTGGGAAGTCTAGGGCTTCAGCTTTGGTGTAGTCTTTCAAGCCCCAGGAAGTCATAGCCTCTACCTCGAGGCTCGATCCCAGCTGGCAGCGCGGAGCATTAGCTCTACCATCCTGTCTCCACCCGGCTCACGTTAAGGAGTAGCAAGCTTACCAGGGAAACACGCATGCCACCTTCAAAGACTATCACCAGCACCTCAGCCAGACCAATACACATTGCTTAAGGCCAATTGAAGGATAAACAGAAGTCCTAGCCAGCTCTCTACATAACAATACAAGGAAATAGGATCAGGCTCAGTCAAAATGGAGACAGTCGCTTTTCTTTCAAGGAGAGCTGCTCAGGTGGTCCCCCACATACATCCAGGACAACAATGTGCAATACAGAAAGCATGGTTGAATACCTCTCATCTTGATCTTCTAAATGTGTACTCTTTTTATTTTTGTTTGTTTTTTGTGGAAGTGATTTTGCTTTTATTTCTGTCACTCTGGCTCAATCATAAAATGTCTCAGTGATTCATTTCTGGGGTGGGACGGAAAAAGGCACCGTGCGTGCCTGTGTTGGGGCGCAGCCGGCTGAGGGGCGCAGCCGGCTGAGGGGCGCAGGGCGGGCTCACTGCGGCAGCTGCAGGAGCACTCACTGCCCGCCGGCAGGTCAGCGATGTTGCGTGAGCTAGCCAGCCGGTGCACGACGTCCTCGGCGGCTTCCAGCTCCGCAGCCCCATCCGGCCGTGGCCCGCGGTGGCCAGTGGGCTGGCGATCAGCTCGGCCGCCTTGGAGTTGCCCTCCACGGAGATGACGGCCGCCTCCTGCCGCTGCTCGGCCTTTCCCACCCCGAGTCTGGCCTTCTCTGCTTCCTGCTGAGCCACCCGCTCTGCTTCCACGGCTTCTGTGAACTCCCTCCCGAAGGTCAGATGCCTCGAGGACACGTCGTCCAGGATGAGGTCGAAGGTGGCTGCTCCTTCGGTGAGGTCCTCGCTCACCTGCCTGCAGACCTGTTCCCTCTGGGTGACAGATTTACGGCGTGGAAGCGAGCCGCCGCGGACTTGCAGGTCCCGGTGGTGATGGATCCTCACGGATGCTGGTGATGATGCCGGCTGCCCGCTGGCCACAGGCCGGAAGGGGACACGAAGGGGGTTGTTGACATTGTGCAAATCTTTGCTGCCAGTGATGACGGGCGTGTTACGGGGTCAAGAACGGCAGTAAAAGATAACTGATTTCTGTTCCCACAGGATGAGAAAGTGAGTGCCTTCGCCCACCACGATGTCTTGCACTCCACGAAATCGGTCACGGATGACTGCTCTGTGCCCAGTGTCCACACTGTGTAAGACAGAGTTCACCACCCCTCCTGCCACGGCTAAGGCCTGGCCAAACTTGCCGATGGATTCAAACACGTTCGCAGCCGTGTTTCCTTCTGCGGGCGCCACGCACACCACGCTCACCTGCGCCCACTCTGACCTCCAAATGAATTCCTCCTAAACGTGTACCATTTCTAATGTATTATCCATTACTATACACTGTCTGTAAAATAAATTTTCAAAAATGTAAAAAGACAAACAATAAAGTTTATTGAAAGCAAGAGTTAATATTCAACTATTTGCCCAACATTGCTGAGCTATATTTGTTAATCTGAGCAACAGATTTGATGATAAAAAATAGCAATATAACAACCATTGTTAGTTAATTGCCTATTCTTGTTTTCAAAATCTGTAACATATGTAATGTAGTATGTTACCCTGTTTCTGTCTTTGTTTCTGTTATTTGTTTTTGCTTTTGCTTTTACTCCTCAAAGCAAAATAAAATAAAAATTTGGAAGAAAACAAAACACATTTGGGTTGGGGAGATAGCCTGATGGTCTGACTGCCTGCCAGGCAAGCTCAAGGACCCGGGTTTGATCCGTGGTAGCGCATGTTATACGGATCCCAGAACCCTAGGGATGTTGTGCTGGCCACCTAAACCAGGTGAGGTGGTGCACGCCTGTAATCCCAGTCCTGGGGAGGCTGAGACAGGAGTCTGAGCTGCATTGCAAGACCCTGTACCAAATAAATAAATACAAACATGCTCACACAGTAAGATTCAAGCACTACTGAAACATGCAAAGTGTAACATCAAGTTTCAGGGCCGGGGATGTAACTCTGTGATAGTACTCTTGCTTGATAAACAACACCCCCCCAATCAAACCCTGGAATTTGATTCCCAGGGCTGAAAAAAAAGGAAAAGAAAAAGAAAAAAGAAGGAAGTGAAAAATGTTTTAATTTTCCCAAGAAATTTTTCTGTATATACAAAGCGATAGCTTCAATTTTGTTATGGAATGGTTGTATAATAAAATTGCCTTGGGCTGGGCAGATAGCGCATAAGCACCTGCCTGGCAAGTGCAAGGTCCTGAGTTTGATCTCTCTGGTACAAAAATAAATAAATAATCACATTTTTATCATATCTGGAACATCTTCCCTGGGATAGCTGAGTTCTTTCTTCTCCAGTGAGAAGGGGGAGTCACCCCCCCTACCCTCCAAGTCTCCGCCCTTCCTGTTGGAGGCTGTCAGAAGCAAGAGTGGACGCTGGAATTACAGATGATCAGACAGAGACATCTTCTCCTCCTCCCCCGCTGTTCTTTCCAGTACTGGGGATTGGACCCAGAACCTTCGCACTGAGTTACGTCCTCTACACTTTTTTAATTTTTTTGAGGCAGGGTCTAGTTAAGTCACTAAATTGCCCAGTTTGGGCTGGAACTTTCAATCCTTTTCACTTCAGGCTCCCACAGAGCTGGGATTATAGATGTGAACCACACCAACTGCAACCCATTTCTTAAGTGATGAGAATATGAGAGTCCAGAGACCAGAATTCAAGTCTCCTACCGCCCTGTCCATCCAATACCATATTGATTTCATTACACCCCAGGACATACAATGTAAAATAGTTACAACTCAGAACTTCTATAAGAGCTATCATCTGCTTGAAGTGTTTTCAGTCTTAGAGTCCTTCAACGAACTGGGGGAGGTTTTCTCACCTGCTTTAAAGATAATACTAGCTGACATCTATGAGTACCAGGTTGTAAGGTAAGCCATTTACCTGCGTTATCACATGTGTTCTCATATAAATTCTGGGATGTTAGTTCTGTTATTATGTCTCTTTTTACAAATGAGAAATTAAGCCTCTGAGGCTTAATTTGAGTAACTTGTTGAAGATCTCACAGCTAAGACATGATCAAACCAAGGCTGAAAGCTGTGTCTAGCCAGAGCCCATACTTTTAAATATTGAACTCTATTACTTGCAGGCTTGATGCATCAATTCTTTTGCATAAAGTAACTTTTATTTACTCCCTTGCTTTCCCTTTGTTGCTTTCCAGACCCTTTCAAACAAAAGAAAACAGGCATGGCATTACAAAATGCCATCCAGTGACAGGCAGGGTTCAGGGGCCCCGGTTGGTGTTCAAAATTTCATGCCAAGAATCGGGGTAAACACAAAACACCCAGTCCAACCACAGCAGTTCTTACAGTTGGCAAAGGACTTGCCTGGCAGTTTTCCTCCGGGGATTCAGCATGTCCCATCCAAGGTGGCAAACTGCGTGCTCCCCAGGTGTTTTTATTTCTTATGTAATTGTGCACTGCTTTCAACTTGGCCAACAGGTTGGTGCTTGTAAGTGAAGTTGGTCTTTTTTTCAGTCAGAGACACAAAGCACGCTGAGTCATATGTAAAAGACCTGTCCAATGTTTTTATTGTGGAGAGAGCCCCAAGGGTGTCATTTTACAATCCTCACATGTGTGTCACCCTCGTGGAGGGCTGGCCCACCCGGTGTTGTTGCATGTCATCATTTGCACACAAAGCAGGGCACCTTGGGTGAGAGGTAGCACTGAGCCCAGCCAATGCTGGCCTTCTAGAAGCTGGAGGCTTGGGACTTGCCTAGAAATCTGGACTACAGCCATTACCATCCTTTATTTACCTTGCCCTTTCCTTGACTCTCAGTTTCTCCCACTTCTCCATTAAATCTTTCTTCCCTATCCATTTTGTGATTTGCTTTCTCTCCAGTGTCCTGGAAAACCATGCTAACTCCAGGATAGTTCCATAAAACACAGAGCTGGCCTTTTTCCTCTTTCTTTCAGATTCCTGGAGCTTCTTCTCTACTCATGATCCTGTGCCACACTTGTCATTTCACTTCCTTTCTCTGCTGACCATTCTTAACAGACTAGAGTTGCTATCTTGAACTCAGAGCCTTTGTGTTGAAATGATTTGAGGATTGGCTCTGGGTTTGGGTAAAATTCTCAGTGCCTACTACTTACTAACAGTGTCCAGCATCTCTACCTCTCATGTTCTCTGTAGGTCAAATGGAGATTATAAAAGTCTTTAAAATTGCTGAGTGCCTTACATAAAAGTTTGGTGCCCTGGCTTCGGGTTCCAGACGTGTGTTCCTTACCTTAGGTAGTTGATCTCAACCAAGATACGTTCTGCTAAAGTATCCTCATTCACAAGACTGATAAAAGATGACTTACCCTACTAGTATCCTGGAAGACTGAAGTACTTAGCCTGAAATAGCACTTGGCACACAGAAGTCTTCCTCAAAAGTTGTCTGTATGGCATTTGTTCATGTTAGAGAGGTGCTTGCCTGAGATCGTCAAAATTGGTATTTATCATTTGTTAGAATCTTTATTCCCTTGCTACCCACATCTAGTGAAGCCTGATCATACCCTTTTTACCCAGGTAGGCTTGCATAAACATTCTCCCTCCTCTATACCAAGTGAAAACTCAAACCAACAACAAAAAGAATTGAGACCAGAAGTGAATCATGTGGCAGGTTTTCTACTGTCGGTTACTATGCCTATGTCCTGATTTTGCATATATGGAACAACTTCTGTAACAAAACAACAACACCCCCCCCCAAGCCAGCATACTTTAGTCTCTCAGTTATCCAAGTTGCTCCTGTCTCTTTGAAACAGCTGGCCACTGTGATGCATAGCTGGTCACTATGATGCACATTGTATAAGCCAATCTCCAGTTAACAAGCCATGCTGCCTCTGCACTTCCTGCTTACTCATCCTATATAAGCCCCTAGAACACCAGAGATCAGGGCCTGATAATCTGGGAATGATCCTGATCAGTGCCTGTTGACGTCGATAAATCTGGATCTAAATCCTGGGTATGGTTTCAGTGTTTCTGCTTGCCGCTGCATGGCCACTTGTTTCCTCAATAATTTGGTACAGTTTTCTTCAAACACATCATATTTAACTTCTCATCTTGATTGAGATAATGATACATAAGGCATTCAGAACAGAACTTGAGGCCTCACATATTATAGAGCTCCTTTGTTTATGTCTTTAATCTAGATGTATTACGGAAAACTTAGAAGAAAAAAATAAAAGTAGAAAACCCAACCTTTCTTCAAGTCTACTGCCTTATATATGGTCATTTTGTAAACTCACTTTTTTGATTTTTTGGTACCAGGGATTGAACTCAGGACCTTATACTTGCCAAGCAGGCACTGATGCCTATTGAGCTATCTCCCTGGCCCTAAAAACTCACATTTTAAAAATAATTTTACTGAGGAAAGTTTCAGAAAGTAACTCCTGTTCTTAAGTTGCTAGACTCCTCAAACTTCAAGAATGTACCTAGAGTCAGGCTTTCTTTGGCAATGGGAGGAAGCCCAGAGTATGGGCTCCTAAGTGGTCACCAGTCCAGAACGTCCTCCATGTCCTTGGAAGTGTGTGGAGATGACGTGCTCCTGCCCAGGGTTAACGTTTTCCCGAAGAAAAACTTCTAGATTCATGTGCGCTCACCCAGTTGGAGGATAATACAGTGCCAGGTTGCCTCAGAAAGGCTAATGTTAATTTTCTCAGTAGAGCCACATTCCCCAGGTGTCCACAATACACATATGGAGATTAAGGGTCATGAGTTTATTTTTTGTCAAATTAACTGTCACTTTGTTTACCTTCCATGGAAACTCCGCTTTTCATACGGTAAATTTATTTTAAGTGTAGAGTCACAGGATAATTCTGACTAGTGAAATCTTTGTATTCTATGTATTCACTGTCCCTTTCCAATCCACACTAAAATATCCTTTACATAAAGCCCCTGAAAGATTTTATTTCAGAGGAAGAAAGAACATGAATGTAGCTAAGAACATTTTTTCAATTTGGAAAAATAATTTAAATCCCTTAGCGCACAATGTCCTAAAGGGCAGAAAAACTCTACAACATCAATAAAATTGTCAGCTTTTAATAATAAGCCACATTTTTCATGGCACTTTGTCATGGAAAAGCACTTTTTAACAATCATTATGTGTTTACTCGTTCATTTACTTGTTCTTTCAATGGCAGGACCACATTATGACTTGCATGGGCACTGGGCACTTTTGCTTCCATTGACCTCTTTCCTCATTAAAACACACATGCACACACACACACACATATGCACGCACATACATATGCATACACATGCACAAACATGTGCACATGCACACACACATACAAACAGGCATGCACACACACTAAAATCATTCAATAGATTTTGTGAGCTCTAAGAATTTCATTTATTTTTGCTATGAGGAAAAATAAAGCACCTCCTCTGCCCTAACAGTTGGCTTTATTCCTTAAGAAAAATAAGACTATGGGGGCCCTACAAAGCCCTGTGGCCAGGAGAGCAGTGCCTGCAGTGACTCCGGCACAAATCCCTGCTCCATGCCCTAGAACACCAGGAATGAGGGAGCAGGGGGATACAGAGATGCAAAGAGAAGGGAACTTCATAAACTCTGAAAACATCCACTAGTGGCCACACTGTGGCCTGCTATCAGAGCCACCGCCACGGTGTCCCTCTATCCAACATGCACATGGAACAGCCAGCTCCCACTTCCACAGAGGGAGGCTTTGTGACGTGAACATTTCTGCCAGCATCTTTCAGCAGTTTGGTGTTTGAGGCCCTGTTTCAAGTTTTAGAATTTCTGTCAAGCCACTTGAGGAAGTGAGAAGTGAAGACTGGGCCAAAGAAGCACGTTTCAGAGATGTGGAGGAACTTGCTGTTGAGCTCAGTATCTAGACAGACACGTAAGGGATTATGTGTTCTGCCTACTAGGGAAGATTTATTTTTACTGCAACTTCAGGTTCGTACTAGGATCTTGATGTCAACCAACTGTGTCTAGCGAAGCAGGCCCTGGGCACTGGATGGAGCTGGCTTGAGTAGCTGGTTGTGGCACACGTGCTATTGGTTCACCACCACTGCTCTAGATGCTACCAAAGGAGGGCCACACTGTCAACGTGACATGTTCATATAATCACACAAAAGGTAGTGGTCAAGGCAGAACAGGACCCTCAGTAGCACTGAAGAACAACCTGACAAATAAGGGGAAGATAGTGCTGAGCCTCCTCAGCAGGGACAAGGAGTACGTATTTTAAACATTGATCAAAGTCTAGCAACACAGTTGCAAGGTATTTAAAGCACCCCTGCCTGCCAAGATGCAGTGGTTGAAATCAGCTTTTCTTGGGATAATAATAGCGAACACTCAGGATGTCTCAAAGACTGTTCTAAAAACTTTTTATGTATTTATAATCTTCATCACAATCCTACAGTGGGAGTATTTGTATTATTTCCATTTTTTTAAAGGAAGATAAGACCCAGAAACACCGGATGGCTAGCTTTATAAAGCAGCAGAGCTGTGACTCAGAGCCAGGCTCTTCGATCTGAGGTCTGTGCCCTCCGCTCTGTGCTTCTCTGCTGGTCTGGCTGCTTCTTACACACCCTCTGCTCTGGTGTCCTCCTCTGGTCAGCAGCACACAGGAACAATCAGACAGCAGCTCATCTGGCCACAGGGACCCCCAAAATGGGTAGCCTGGAAATGCTTTGAGTAGTTAGCATCCTAGAATGAGAGGATTTTTTTTTTTTTTTTTTTTTTTTTTTGTGGAATCAGGGATTGAACTCAGGCCCTTGCGCTTGCCAGAGAAGCACTTATTCCACTGAACCATCCCCCCCGGCCCTTAGAATAGAGGATTAACCCTAAATCAGAGTTTGTCTGCCTTCTCAGGTTCAAACCCATGAGCTCTACTAACCAGCCCATTACTAGTAGCCCCGGCAGGACTATTAGATAAAAATATAGGACTCCCATTTAATTTGGAACTGCAGGTGAAACACTAATAATTTAAAAATATTTTTATATGAATATTTCCCTAAAACTGCTTATAGTAAAAAGTGCTTTCACTTAAGAAAAAAGTTCCTTGTGTTTTATCTGAAATTCAAAGTTTTAACGAGTGCTTTAAATTTGTATTTGCTAACCACAACACTGCCAAACAGTGGCACCCTGGTCAGGACATCCTGCGGGGGGCTTTCCTGCCAGTCTCACGCTGTTCCTTCTTCTCTTATCCAGGTCCCTGACATCACACACACCATCGAGGGCTTGCATGTTAGCTGTGGCTTAGCTCCAACTATCTGGAGATTACAGCTCAACTGGTTCAAGGCTTTGCCAGGGAAAAAAAGTAGCCATATATTTAAAGCCTTAATGGATGACACTGTTCCCTCACCATAGGGTCCCAAATTACAAATAAGGAAACTGAGGTTCAGGAGATCCATCTGTTTTCCAGGACTCACACTCAGCTACTCAAGCTCCACAGCCTCTTGTGATGAAAGAGCTTTTGAGGCCATTCTTAAGAGACATTTAACCATTATTAGAACAGGCATTAATTGGTGTAGACCATCACTGGCTCATTAATAATTACCTCCATTTGTGGGAAGAAACTTTTTCAGTCTCTCACTCAGAGGGATACTGTGACATATGGCTGGAGAGAATCGATCTCAAAGCTTTCTTAAGATGCCAAGATGCCCCATCTTTTTGTCTTCTACTAGTTAAAGTGGTCAAAATTAAAATGCAAAGTTCCCAACCTTAGCTCTTTACCATCAAAGCAGCAATTCCTTATTCTTTCTATGTATAAGTGAATGTATACATTCCAAAAGTGAAGGGGCTGGGGAGATGACTTAGTAGAATAAGTGCTTGCCTGGCAATCAATCCTTGGTTCAAAAAAAAAAAGTAATGGTCAGTCGCAAAGAGATAAATTGAGGACACCTTGAAATGACTTGCCTTTAACCTGCATCAGAAACGTGGTGTCCTTCCCACTGTATTTCCTTGTGTGTCAGCTTCCTGATAAGCCACATGATTAAATCTGTTGGGACAGTTACAGAAAAATAACAAACCTGAGAGCAAAGCCTATGCTAAAGCTCCTATCCAGTTGGTATATATAGAATGAAACCACTTTGTAAAACCAAAGCCCATCCTTAGTGGCATGAACCTAAAATGAAAAAGAAATTCTCATCCCCCCCCCCGCACACACATAAGGAAAGGCTATACACAGCAACGACTCTTTTCCACTGACTGTGAGACAGACCTCTTCTTTTTGTTCCCTTTGTCTGCTGCAGCCTTCATCATGAAAGAAGGAAGCTACAAGGAGGAAGTCATCTTACACAGAAGGAGGAAAAAGCCTTCTCCACTGTATGGCTGGTCCGACCTCTGATTCAGCATCCTCACCCTCTCTCCTGTGAGCTTCACGCACAGCGGCCCAAGGCAGCAGATGGATCAGAAGACCGGCTCTGGTTACCTATGGCTGCCTGCCTGGTCCCTTGGGCACTCCAAGGCCCCACCTTCCACCTGGCTCGTGACCTCTGACCTTGGCCCAGTGGCCAACATGGGGTGGGGGTAGGTATCAGGCCAATGAGGCCGGTCACAGATGAAAGAGCCTGTTGTTTCCGCTCCTCAAGTTCTCTTGTAAGATCCTGGGAGCTGCAGAACTGGTATTTCTCCAGATCCTGGCTGCTCATAAGGCCATGTAGACAAGCTGTACCTCAGAGCTGTACATGTGTATGTGTGTCACAGAGGAGTAGTGAACTGGCTTCCAGTCCCTGTTTTGCCACAGCCTAGCTCTGGGCACTCAGGCAGCCCTTTTGTTTCCTAGGAGCCTCGAATCTTTCCTCTGTGAAATGGAACAGTTGGATCTTGAAGTGCTTGTAGAGGGGAGGTAGGCATGTTCCAGCCAGGTTCTAGAATCTTCCTCACCACCACCCCAAAGCCAACAGAAACAACTTCCCCTTCACCTGTCTTTGTGTTTGGTCTAATCTTTTCAGATTTCTTTGAAAGTTTCTGTTGGCTTCTAAAAGTCCCCGGAGCAGGAAATCTCTAAATGACCTTCCAAATGTATTATTCTACAATTCCCATAACTCAAAAATAAAAATTCACATCTGGCTGTTTAAAAAGGTTATGTGTGATTATTATACACTGCATATAAATACAGAATTATCACATGATACTCCATAAATGTACACAATTCAAAATTATTTTTTAAAAGGTACATGTTGTTTGAGAGGGTAACAAAATGATGAGCTAGGTAATGATATATTTCTTTTTTTTTCTTTTTTTTTTGTCTTTTTGAGACAGGGTCTCACTATGCAGTTCAGGCTGGCCTTAAACTCACTTTGTAGCTCAGGCTGGTCTCGAACTCACAACAATCCTCCTGCCTCAGCCTCCCAAGTGCTGGGATTACAGGCCTGCGCCACCACGCCCGGCTTATATTTTGTATTTGAAGATTTTCATAGAGAGTCCCCTCCTCCCGGATGTACAATGTTCCAGAGCTGAGGCCTCCTCCTTCATTGCAGTTGATAAAGGTTCACATGTTAATTACTTAGTCACTGATGCTGACTGGAACAGTTACATGACAGGACTGCCTTGAAAATGTCTCAAAAAAAAAGGGGGGAAACAATGTCTCGGCCTGTAACATAAAGCTCTTTCCATTCCACTTTTTTCTTCTTTTATATCAGCAGTTATTTTATGGAATGGGACTTAGACAGCTTAGCAACAAAAGGCAGTATATTGGTGAATTATTCATATAATCTACATCTCCTGGTGGCTGTGGATAACTGACAGGTGTCACGTCACCTTTTACAAATGCCCAACAATTATGGGCTGCTTATCAGTGTTTGACTTCACAGTAATGCTTCCTTTCTAAGCTAGTTTCATATTTTATTTACAGCATGGTGGCATTTTTAGCTTGGCTGCCTATTTCTCTCACTTTTGATTCCAAACCCTTTGCTCCACTTAATATAACCAGGAATATTTAAATAATAAGGCTCTCTCTTAGTTTGCTAAAGGCAGTCATTCACTGCTGCTGTGTTTTATTCATTCAGCCGTTACGTTAGTCAATTTCTTGATTTAAGAAACTTAAGGATGAAATGCAACCATAAGGAAACTGTAAGATAAATCTTTTTTATGACTTGTTTTGTTCACAGGAAAAAAAAGAAAGAAACTCAAAGCAAATCTTCCCGGGGTCTGACACAAGTTGTAAACTGCAGGGAAAGTTGGCTAGTTAAAGAATATGACTTAATAGGAGCAATGGAGTTTTTCAAAGCTCTGGTGGAGTGGGAAGGATTTCAGCATCAGGAACAATGCCAGGGTGAGTTCTTTGGGGCCTAGAGAGAGACATCAAGAAAAAATGAACTTGGAATTGATAACCCTGAAGACTAATGAGATAGCATATTTGTATATCAAACACTCAGAGGGAAAGGGAACCTTTGAAATCTCCCAGCTTCACTTTCTACTTTCTGTAACAGGAAACTGAGGCTGAAGACAGGCAGGGGCTTGCCTACCCTTCTACTCCAGGCCCCAAAAAGCTCCAGCCAGGCTGGCTGATTCCTGTGCCAGCGCTTCTGCTGCTCTGCCCTGCCCTGGCCTGTTCTAGTTCCCCTCCAGCATCCATTTGCCTCTTCCACCACCAGCAGGTCCTCCCTGCTCTGCCGGGACCTTCACCCCTTCCTCATTCTCTGTGCATGATGTCAGCGGAGTTATCTCACAACAATCTTGGGGCAAGCGTGATCGGCCAATTCCATTATCCAGTCTATTTTCCCAAATAGAATGACCATGCCATATAATCGGACAGAGTAAGACAATGACTCCCAGCATGTGAATAGGAGCTGTTGTCCTACTAGATCAGGTGGGGTCAGGGGACAAAGTGTAGAGCTGCTACAGATATTTTTCTACCCACATGAGAAGAGGCTGTGCTACAGGGGACTGTGTGCAAAGAGTGTATCATGTGATCCTGGGGCGAAGGCTGCCGAAGAGAACAACGGGCCAGAGAGAGCAAACATCGGTCAAGTAAACATATCACTTTTCTTCTAAACCAGGACTATTTTGAGACAAATGCTAAACCATACAGGTTGCTGGAATAGTAGGCATGAACAGGAATACTCTGGTAAGCAGAGACAGACATCTTGCTTTCTGATAGCATCAGCTGAGCTGCTAGATTAAGGTTTGACTCTGGACTAAGCTAGCTGGATTTAGCCCACACTCTTCTGGATCTTTTTGTTTAAGTGACACTGAACTTGTTTAAAGCCACTTGAACTTAAGAGTTTTATAACTTGCACCTAAGAGTTTTAGCTTTCATAAATGTGAGGTTGCCTAAGTGTGATGTTTTCTGAAATCTTATCCTACATCACATCTTAAGCTTACAGTTAAAGATGGTTGTGTGTTTTAATTTTAAAACTATATATTTGACATTTTTATTTTTATTATTTTCTTAATATATTTAGTAAAAGGGCCTACAGGTTCTCACTACACAGATCACAAGTAGTGATCCTGAGTTTACTTCCACCCTTTTGGCTCTGTGTGCAGCACCATGGCGGTAGGCAAGAACAAGCCCCTTACGAAAGGTGTCAAAAAAGGAGCCAAGAAGAAAGCGGGTGATCCATTTTCTAAAAAAGACTGGTATGATGTGAAGGCACCGGCGATGTTCAACATAAGAAATATTGGGAAAACACTCGTCACCAGAACTCAAGGAACCAAAATTGCACCTGATGGGCTCAAAGGTCGTGTGTTTGAAGTGAGCCTTGCTGATCTGCAGAATGATGAAGTTGCTTTTAGAAAATTCAAGCTAATTACTGAAGATGTTCAGGGCAAAAACTGCCTGACTAACTTCCATGGCATGGACCTCATCCATGACAAAATGTGTTCCATGGTCAAAAAAATGGCAGACCATGATCGAAGCTCATGTTGATGTCAAGACTACCGATGGTTATTTGCTTCGACTATTCTGTGTTGGCTTTACTAAAAAACACAACAATCAAATATGGAAGACCTCTTATGCTCAGCACCAACAGGTCTGCCAGATCCAGAAGAAGATGATGGAAATCATGACCCAAGAGGTGCAGACAAATGACTTGAAGGAAGTGGTCAATAAACTGATTCCAGATAGCATTGGGGAAGACACAGAAAAGGCTTGCCAATCTATCTACCCTCTTCATGATGTCTTTGTCAGAAAAGTAAAAATGCTGAAGAAGACTAAGTTTGAATTGGGAAAACTCATGGAGCTTCATGATGAAGGTAGTAGCTCTGGAAAGGCTACTGGAGATGAGACCGGAGCTAAAGTTGAACGAGCTGATGGATATGAACCACCAGTCCAAGAGTCCGTTTAAGATCCAGATTTTTAATAGTGATAAATAAAGTCCTATTTGTGAAAAAAAAAAAAAAAAAAAGTAGCGAAACTCCTGTTTTCAGCCTCCCAAGCTCTGGGATTAGAGGTGCATGCTACCATGCCCAGTGTCAATCCCCTCTCAGCAAGCCCTGGGGGCAGGGCTGGCAAGGCATTCCAGGTATCGAACCAAAGTCTCTGCATCTTCTTTAATCCACTGAGCTATCTGGCTGGCCTTATATGTTCGATATTTTTAATACATTCTGTCCCTTGAAGAGCCTTTATAATTCACCCAAGCCCACACAGTTGATGTGGCCACTATATAGGACTGTCTTTCTGGGGAAAAACCCCACCACACTGATTTGTGTTGTGTGCCAGTTTCTGTGCTGGTGCCATTCCAACCATGCCTGATTTCAGGCATCGACTTGAGATCCATGGAGTGTTGATTTCGGCCTCCTTCCTCCCTTTCTGCAGTTCTTCCCCTGGGTATCCCTCAGTGCTGGGTGGGCAGACGGGCAGCTCTGAATCGTAACTCACAGTGACTGCAGATGCCAGTGGAGCCAGGACTTCCAGAGGAGGAGAGCAAACAGTCACGCCAGTCAGACTACATTTCTACAGGAGTCTCTGGGGTGGCCCATACCCAGCTCGACTGCAGGGACAACTTTAACATCCACCATGTTCTGGCCTCGTCTCCTGGCCCTGTGCTGCTCTGTTTGTCCTACAACCGATCTAGGTGACATCTACACCCCTTTCTGCCTTCTATGTGAGGAAGGCACAGGGACAGGCTGGTACCATTTCCCTTTATCTAGGGGAGAAACTGAGGCCTTGCACAATCCTCCTCTGTCCTGCTGTCCCTCCGGCTGCCTTGGGATCACAGCTGCCTTTGTGTTCTCTGATCACTGCTGCCACACTTGGGCCTCCTGTGGGGAGGGGCATACTCACCAGGGCCTTTCACATTCATTATCTAATTTGAAGGTATTGACTGGGTCCTGTGCTGTTTTGCCTCAGCAGAGAGAGCTTAGAGAACAGCTGAGTCATATGAAAACCCTGGTGACAGTAACCTAATTTGCAGTACTGGGGCTTAGGGGAAATGAGCCTGTCTTAATAAAGCTTGCCTTATGAGTTCAGACCAACTGGATTGTGAGTCAATAATACAAGAACCTTGTCAAAATCACTGGACAGCAATGGCAATTCTGCATCTTTGACATTCAGATTATGCAAAAAAATATTTGAGACTAAGAATTGTTTAGAGGCAATGTTTCTAGTAACACTGCATCTCACATCTTCATGGGGCATTTTAAAATTGTGACTACTGTTTCTTCCTGTAAGTTATGAGGGAGGGAAGTGACAGTGACACCACAGCATTAATCATAGCTATTTCTACTGTGGTCAGAGCTTTGTTGCCTGCTCTGACAAGGATATGAGACGAATTGTTTAAGTTTCGTTTTGGCGTGGGCTTTTCCCTTAGGTCTGAATGTGGCCCTGTTGGAGGAACTGAGCATTTTCTTAGGACAGTTTAAGGAAACAAAGTTATGTAGCAAGGGAAGCTTATCACTCTGCTCAGGTTAACCTGCTGCAGTGCAAGCCAGGGTCTTTTTCCAGAACAATCGGAAGGTTGGTGCACTCTCTCACCCTTCTTGCAGAAGTGCCACATATCGCAAAAATATAAAATTGAAGTGAATCAACAGAAATTTTTCTTTGGTGTAAAAGTGAATGTGTTCATGCAAGATGTGTAAAGCAGAAAGTCCTGGTAAGGTCCGCAGTTGGGCATCATTACAGAGTGCATGATCTGGCTGTGAGGCTAACCTGCTAGACAGCGGGAAGCAATCCATCACAGTGAACAGCAGAGGGGTGGGCTGGTGTGGATGGATGGGGCCACAAAACCACGGAAAACTAGAGACCAGGGAGGCCTGGAAAAGTGAGGAAATCCTGAAAGGAGGGAACACTTAAGGCCTTGAAAGGTGCACAACAACAGAACCTTAGAGGGGGCTGGGGAGATGGCTCAGTAGAATAAGCACTTCCCTGGCAAGTGCAATGATCTAAGTTCAATCTCCTTTCCGCAAATCTGCAAAAAAAAAAAAAAAGTATGGGTCACACAGAGGCATGAAGGCTCAGAGCGTTTCTAGGCCTGAGTATCATTAAGCAGCTTGGGTTCTTCCAGAGAAAGCAGAGAGAGATGCTAACAAAGCAAGTCCTCAGCAGAAAGGTGCTAACTCTTCATAAAGTTAAGAAGAAGCTGACCCTGCCAGGAAAAAGTAATTTGGCCAATTCAGCCACCATTAACTGAGAATTAACTATAGTCAATGTGTACAAGACTGTGGCCCAGAAATTATATTTCTTGGCAAATCAACATCCACATAATACTCAGACAAAAAGTTTTTTTGGTATTTTCAGCTCATGACCAAATTGGATTATGCTCAACTGATTTGTTGAGCATATTCTGCCAATTCTGTCATTAAGATGACCTCAAAGGAAAGCAGACATTGATATATTCAAGATTTAAAATTCTGGATTCTACATAACAGATATTTTGGCTCAGAGGACACAAAAGTAATGAAACTGTGGAAGCATTACATATTTTTAGGGATTGATATGCCTGAATACTTTTAAATTGAGCTGATGAATGAAAAACAGTGGCTGACATGATGGCCTAGGACTTGTCTCTGTGGCAGAACCATGTGATATTCACCAAGCTGATAACCAGTTTCCCCTCATAGGAGGTGGAGTGACTGAAAGTTCTGGATCTTTCTAACATAATGTGCCAATCTGACCATGAGCAAAGTTTAAAGATTGGACCCCCTCACGTACGGAAACAGACAGACGTTTTCCTCCCATCTCTTCCTCCACCAAGTAGGCCTTTAGCCTAAGGTGCTGGGCTGCAGAGAAGGAAGACACCTGCCCAGGGCCTGCATTGATGGAGTCAAGAAGAGAGTGAGCTAGTCCACCAGAGCAAGCAGGAAAAAAAGAGGAAAATCTCAGGGAGTGCAAATATCAGAAAGGGCACTTCATCACAGATGGGTTCTATTGTCCATGAGAAAATTAAGCAAGGCATGGAAATAAGATAAGGAATCTCCTTTGCAATATATTTAGGATTTTTAAAAATTTGGTTTTGGGTACTAACCCCAGATATGTACGTGGTAAGCAAGCTACAACCCCAAACTCAGGGATTTTTTTTGAGACAGGGTTTTACTATGTTGCCCTTAAGCTCATTTCTTAGCCCAGGCTGGGATCTAACTCTCAAGGATCCTCCTGCTTCGGCCTCTCTAGGGTTGGGGCTACAGGCCTGTGCCACCAGGCCCTGCTACTCAGAGAATTTTTTTTTTTTTTTGTCTTTTTTGAGACAGGGTCTCACAGTGCAGTTCAGGCTGGCCTTAAGCTCACTTTGTAGCTCAGGCTGGTCTCGAACTCACAACAATCCTCCTGCCTCAGCCTCCCTAGTGCTGGGATTACAGGCATGCGCCACCACGCCCGGCTTACTCAGAGAATTTTAATGGAGTATTTACCTAGAAATAAGTAGATGTAATAATTATCCCTCTCTATTTGGTGTTTACTAAACTTTTGCTTCTAAGTATCTTTCTATAAGATAAAAACAATTTAAATCACATTGGGAAAATAGGAATACCCAAAGTGATCAAGTAAAAACTCTACAATGGAGTGAAATGAGGAAGAAAAAAAGCTTTGATACATGTTGGGAATCTTGACTGCAAACAACAAAGACTCTCTATCAGGTCACCCTGGAAAGCTGGGAGATCTGATTGGAGAACTGGAGTGGGCTGGGAGCAGATACATCAGCCTCCCTGAGTAGGTATGGCTCTTGGCCCAGCCATTCCTCCTTTTGGCTCTTTTGGGCCTCCTGAGCTCATTCTCCTCTCTCTTGTGACCAGATTTTGTTCCCACACACAGGGCTTGTACGTGGCATTCAGGCCACTTTGACCCTTTTCTAGTAGAGACCCTTGCTTTTCAGCTCCCTCCCTCCCATCCACACATTTTTGCTGTACTGTAAATTCTCCAGAGTCCGTTTTCCCAGTTGACTGGTTGGGGACAAGTCCCACATGTGGACCATGGCCCGGCAGATGAAATGGCTGCCCTTAGCTCAGTTGTCTGGAATGGTCTGGTTTGTCAAAGTAAATAGAGTCTGAAGTAAAATGGCGTGGCCAGGGCATTACTCAGCAGAGAGGGCAGGGGGGTGGCAGGCTCTGACTGCTGCATCTATTAAATTGTAATGATAACCCGGGAAGGTGCTCTGAAACTACAGCTTAACAATATGGTTTATTATTTTATTCATGCAATCATGTATTGATTCCCGCCTACCGCTATTTCAAAAGATTTGAGGCGACTCATAAATTCATACATACGGGAGACTGAGGCAGGCGGAATGCTGTGAGTTTGAGACTAGGCTGGGCTACACAGTGAGTTTAAGGCCAGCGTGAAAGATATAGTGAGCGATTGTCTCAAAACAAAACAAAACTCAATACATAATAGGTAAGGATCAAATAGTTGGGAAAAATATTAGCAAATGGAAAGAAAAAAAAAAAAAAAAAAAAAAAAAAAAAAAAAAAAAAAAAAAAAAAAAAAAAAAAAAAAAAAAAAGACCAGGTGCAAAATTAGCATTACACAGTACATTAACAATCAACATTAGAAAATTGGAAAATTGCGTAAGGTAAGCACCATGATCTGAGTGTGTGTGCTCCACCCCGCCCCCAGTTCACATGGTGGAATCTTACTCCCAGCACACAAGAGTGTTAAGAAGTGGAGCTGGGAGGTGGTGACACCATTGTGACAGCATCCCCAGGGAGCTTGTTGTCCCTTCCACAGCTTGAAGATACAGCCAAAGGCTGCCATCTGAAGGACAGGGAGTCCTCTTCAGACATTCAATCTTCTGGCACCTGGTGTGTGCACTTCCTGGATCTTACCCCTTGAGTCTAGATGTCCCTTCAAAGCCTTGAGTGCTCAGAGGTGGGGCTCTTCCAAAGTGGCTGGATAATGGCCATGTGAAGATGGATTAAGGGTGTGTGCTAACTAAATGAGTTTGCTGGTAGGCTTATCTCAATTCTGGGTGTGGATAAGGGAATAACACCTTCCCACTCTGGGCATGGGTGACACCAGCCAATAGCCTGGATGGGATGAAAGTCCAGAAGGCTTGCTGTTTGCCGCTTGCCTGCTGCCCTGCCCTGCCATGGACTGTTCTTCTGCCATCCCTGTCTGCCATGCTGCCCTGCCCTGGAGCCAGCCAACTATGCGCTGAAACCTCTGCCAATTCTGAGTTAAAATAAACCTTTCCTCTTTTAATTTGTGAGTGTTGGGTATTTCATTTCTTCAATAAGAAAAGTAACTAAGACAGCACCCTCTACAACTGTGAGCAGTAAGTTTATGTTGTTTATAAATTACTTAGTATAAACTATTTTGCTGTGACCATGGGGAAGGGCTAAGACAATGGACTTTGAATTTATCTCTAAATCTGAGACCCAAAAAATTAATGGCAAGTGACCACATACAACAGAAGAGTCCTGGCACCAAGTGTCATTATTAGCACAGGTCACTGAGTCAAGCCTCTGCTAGCCCATCCCTCCAAAGAGAGAGATTTTCTTTTTTCCTGTTGCACTGTTAGCCATCTAGGAAAGAAAACTAGATGATATTTCAGGGCTGCTTCCCACCTTCATTTTCCTAGTATGGCTGAGATCTTATTGACTAGGTTAGAAAACAAATCATCAAGAAGGCAAGAATTCATATAGCTAAGACCAACTCCCAACACCACTTCATTCCATGCAAGCTTTTGCCCCCAGCCCTCTCCAAAATTGGAGACATGGGATAGAAATTGAAAAGGCAAACATAGCTCTTGTTTCTTTTTTTTATTTTGCACTGTAAGGCAAGAGGTACAGAGAAAATCTGGTGTTTCCACCCTGTTATTGTTCTTTATTTCTTTTCTTTTTTTGCCTATAGCATTTCTGTTAGCCTCAGATCTTCTGAGGCTTTTTATTTTTTCTTGCTTTTGATGACAGAACAGCAAAAACTCCTCTGGGCTGGTCCTGGTGCATGCCAATGGGGAGCCCTACCCGAGAGGAGCCAGTTTGCCACCTGTGCTAGAAAATGAAATGGGCCACTCCTCCCCTCATGAACTGAGATCGTCGTTCTACTAATGGGCAGCTGTCATTCAATAGTCACGAGAGGTCACTGTATTCTAAGGGCCGTATAAAACATATCTGTCCTCTGACTCTTGGAAAGAAGGATGGCCATTTGTTCAGGAACCAGTTACCCCTGATATCTGATTTGGTAGTGCCACGCACAGTGTTCAATAGGATTTGATGCTTTACCTTTTGCTGACTGAGAAGAACACAATGCGGCTTGCCAAGACGGTGATCCTGAAAACCATTTACAATATTCAATTAACAATAATTAAGGCACTCAGTGGGAAGCTCCTCGATGACTTGCTAAACAGAAAAAATTGGTAGTTGGCATTCCCAGTGGACAAGAGAAAAGATAATAAGTACCCCAAATGTAAAGACAATCAGAATGAAACCAATTATGACCAAATTATGTTACACAAATAGAAGCACAAGTTGAATCAGGAATAGTTAAGTTTTTGACAAGAAATATTAACGAGAGATATAATAACATTTTAGCCATTATTTGATCATCTAATCTAGTTTAGTTCTGGGGAAAGAGCTGGTTAATAAACCTTTAAGTCTTACATGTGTTGATGAGGGACCACAGTCTATTAGAACAATCTCATATTTTTAGGAGCTAGTAAAGTCTAATTTTCTGTTAATATAGTTAATAATGAGCCCTAATTGATTCTATTACCAATGGTCTTATTAAAAAGACAGTTAAGTAGTCATTTAGGCCATCTTTTTACAATCACATACTCACAAAATATTAATGCTAATTTGAGTTGTTATATTCAACTTCAATAATTTTAAACTATACTCCAACTAATTTTCTATAGCATTTTAAAAACATCTTACTACTTCTTTGTAACTTTCTGTCATCTTGTCTCTCACTATCCTCTATTTCCCCTTCTGTTTCTCCTCCTCCATAGACTTGATATTGTACAATCAACTCTAGACCTATAACGATCC
The DNA here is from genome assembly GCA_004027165.1 of Ctenomys sociabilis. NCBI lineage: Eukaryota > Metazoa > Chordata > Mammalia > Rodentia > Ctenomyidae > Ctenomys > Ctenomys sociabilis. The sequence goes on from PVKA01003503.1 coordinate 39,083, forward strand.
CTTAGTACCCAATTAAAGTGTAAGTCAGGGCTACCTGTATACAAGTATATATACTCACGGTCAGTCAATCTAAAGCATAGACTTCATAGATTTCATCTAATCCAACCCTCCCATTGGTGTGTGAGCTTAGGCGTATCTAGATTTCAAAAGCACTAATGTTTATGTCTAAAGCTTCATAAGACCTAGGCTAATTTCTGCCAAGAAAAAAAAAAAAAAACAAATGACAATGGAGTGTCCACCTTTGACAGATGTAGACAAAGGAAGGGGTGTAGAAAGAAAAAATCATGATGTGTGTGTGTAGACAGTACAGTTGGGATAGATAACACTGTGCTTCTACATAATTCTATGAGAGGCAAGATCTGCACTAATGGTGGTTGGACAGGTATTATGTCGGCTTCTAGTACTATGGTCATCCACTAGGAAAATAATTATTGAATTTTTGATATAATTCAGGTATAAAAAATAAGATAAGAGCAGCTACACTCTTAATTCACTGATAAGAGATATCTGCTAAAATAATATCTGTAAATATAATATCATGTATGCACCTTGTACAATACCAAAACATTATGAAAACAGTTTGCAATGTATTAATTTATCGAATCTGTATTGTTAAGGTGTCTTGAAACTGTCTGATTGACATTTGTAGTTCAATAAAATAAAAGAAAAAAGAAAAAAAGAAAAAAAAACAATTAATGCATCCATCATTATCCATGAAATTGTCAGTAAAATTTCTCTTTCAAATCCTTAGGTTTATTTTTCTACATGTCCAAATCTCTATCAGCTCCATTAACTCCTGCTATTTCAAGTTTTATAGGCATGATTTGAACAAAACCTTTACTTTTATTAAAAGAAAGCCAATTTCCATCACCACTTTCACATGAAAACAACCCCAGAAAGACAAAAAAAAGTAAACATATGTGTGTGCCCTTGGATGAAATGCTACAAGGTTTATGTTTAAGTCTCAAATGCATACACACACACACACAAAGACACACACACACACGCTTTGGCCTTCAGAAAAGTGATACCTTTTTGCTTGCCATGGACAGTGGATAGAACAGTCAAATAATGATTTATACCACTCTGAAAAGAGTTGTTTGGCTTCCATTTGTATTTTTGTAAGGTAGAAACCCTTTGCATGTGACTAACTCCTTCTTTTGTAAATTCCCAGGCTATTTTCTTCTCCACTTACACTCTATAGAGTACCAATGTGTTACACAAACATCAATGGTTTTCCACATCTGTGTTTGTTCACAGAGCTGGAAGGTTGTACACACCTATAATCCCAGCATTCGGGAGGCTGAGGCAGGAGGATCATGAGTTTGAGGCCAGCCTGTACAATTCTGTCTTTGGACTCACTATGTAGCCCAGGCTAGCTTCCAATTCATGATCCTCCTGCTTCAGCCTCCCAAATGTTGGGATTACAGGCGTGTGCTACCACTCCTTGCTTTTTCTGGGTATTTGTGCATGCTTAAAAAATGTTAGAGTTAGTCTTGACAAATTACCAAAACAAATTCATTTGGAAGACTCAGGGGTGCTTTGTCAATCTTTAATAGCCATTTTAAAATGGCTATTATTTTCAACATGGGCTCTGGAACATAGAAGATCTCTGAAGTTCCTTTAGTCATCAGACACCCCTAAGTTGGCCATCGTGGGTTATTGCATCCAGGCCTGTGAAATGCAAACAAAAGCACTGAGTGAGGCTGAGTGTGAGTGGACATTGAAGAACTGGCAGATCAGAAGTTTCAAGAGTGGTCTCTGAGTGTGACTTGTGGGCAGACGTGTGTCTGTTAGTGAACCAGTCGGTTTGCTTTGGTGGCATGACTGGTTTAGCTCAGGGATTAAATGAATGTTGAATGTGGCACCTTCAGTTACTTCCTGTGTCTCCTCGAGGGCATAAATCTGCCCAGATCCAGTCATGGACTGGCTTTGGAGCAGAGCACGGACTGAGTCCTGCTAACCATGCCCATTGAGATACTTTCTCCACACAAATAAAAGCAATGACCTGAGCTGACATACTTTACTAGGGAGAGCATCTGCCGACCTCTAAGATTTCCATCAAATCATAGTGTGCCAAGGTGTAAGCTGACCGCATCCTTTATAGGCATGTAGATCAGCCAGCTGGCAAGGCCTGGCTACCACTCTCCCCAGGCAATCAGCCAATAGCCCGGCACTGGAGCAAGATTCACTCTCCCTGCAACACTTTAGTTTATTTTGCAAGGTGGTAGCTGCATTCTGTTAATTGGGAACTTTTGCAAATACTTCTAGGCCTTTTGAAGTACCGCTCTCCTGTCAATTTTGTAGTGAAAATGTATGGCCCTGTCACATGTATTTCCAGCAAGAAATCTTTCCGGCCCAACTTCTAAAACAACTGAAGTCAATTTTTTTTCCCCTTTTCCTCGCTGCAGCAGAAATGAGGCAGGAAAACTGTCAGTCATTTTTGGTGATGACAGTCTGAAATATAAAATTCTAGCTACTGGCTGATATGGCTGTATACGGCCCATCCCCCAGATATGATGGTATGTGCTGAACAGAGAGTTTAGGGTCCTTTTCTTCAGCATGATAACTTAGGGAAATACTTAGCTCATCAGAATTGGCTGGGTGCCCTGTTTTCATATTATCCAGACAGAAGTCACTGAACCACAACTTTGCTGCTTGGAAACAGGGAAGAAAGGCGGGGGTGGCTAAGTGTGAACACTGAGCCAGTTAACCACGCTCAGGCATGAAGTGTGTTTACACGTGAGAATAAACTGATACGTGTTAGATGATGCCAAAAGAAATGCCTGGAATAGCACTCCAGGAGATCTGTTGCCTGAACTCTGTTTATCTAAAGCCAGTTCAGGGGCCAGGGAGATGGCTCAGTAGAATAAGTGCTTGCCTGGCAAGTGCAAGGGCCTGAGTTCAATCCCTGGTTCTGCAAAAATAAATAAATAAAATAAACAAATAAGGCAAATGGACCTTAAACAAGACCCTAAAACTGTTGGGATCCTAAGATTCTTCACTTGTAGAAAAGGATCAATTAGACAACTTGCGCTATTTCTGGCCCAACTTCTGCTTCTAAAGCTCTGTGTTCTGTAGACTGGAAGAGCAACATTGATTGCTTTCGAACTTAAGTGCCCTTCCTTTTTAAAATCCTATTTCAAGGCTGAGGAGATAGCTCTACAGTCTAAGCACCTGGCTAGGAGGCTCATGGACCAGGCAGGGTACCATCCCCAGTACGACATGCCGTGTGGGCCATGGAACCAGGCTTGGTGGCGAACACTGTAATTCCAGAACTGGGAAGGCTGAAACAGGAAGATCACTACAAGTCTGATTTGTGTAGCAAGACCCTGAATCATCTAAAAAATAAAATGAAATAAAAAATAAAAATCCGAATTCAAAACATTTAAGTAAATAAAACTGCTAACTTGCAGCTCATCACTCCCTTACCTTCTGCTAGGAAATATGCTTAGCTCACCAGAATATGGCCTCTGCGTGTCTGGAGTTCACATGCTCAGAGTGAGCGAATAGTCTGGATACAGATGTCCACTTGGTAAGGTCATTGAGACCCAAAGTAATGTGGGCTTTGGAACATTAGATAGCACTTAGAACATCCTAGTTCCTTTGTTCTAAGACTTCAGCTTTGTGATATCTTGATGACACAGCAATCTGAGTTTCACAGAGAAATTCACATTTGGTGATAACCTTGAATGAGTGGTGAGATTTCCACATACAGAGATGAAATGGAAGGAATTCTTGGCAAAGAGAACAGAATAAACAAAAATGCAGGCGCAGAAACTTTCAATGTTTAAGTAATTCCTGAACTAAACCACCTAGAGAACAAATCTAATTTGTCTGCAGTCCAGTTAGAGGATTAATTTATCTCTCTCATAATATTTATCAAACACCTATTCTGCACAAAACACCATGCTTGGTGATACTGGGTACAGAGGAATGCAGTACATTCTCATATGGATTTAAATTATACATTCTAATTAAGAAAAAATATATATACATATTTTATATAAAATATGGAAGTCATAGAAGTGGACAAAAAATTAAAAACACATTTCTTGTTTAAATGTATAGACTTTGAAAGTCTATCCCAAAGCACAGGATGAAAGATAAGAATTTGGTTGACCACAGAAGCAGTCGCTGATTAGCTTAAAGCAACATTTAAATTGATTTTCCCACTGAAAAGGCATTAGAAAAAGCAATCTAAAGAGCACCTGTTTAGATGCGCTAGAGTCAACAATTAGGTTCTTCAGGGAATGAGAAATTTTCGGCAGCCTTCCCTCCACTAAGAGGCAATAGAGCTTAGCACTTTTATTACTGTAATCAAGAACATTTGAGGGGGCCTGAGGAAAATATACACACCCATCTCTTCATCTTGAAGAGGAGGCCACTCTCTCAAGTCACTCACTTAATTAGTGTGGGCCGGGGTGGAGGCCTCTGCAGAATTCTCTCCTTGACATGCTCTGTAAGAAATCTGGGTCCTTAGACCATTTTGCAAAAAAGATTCAGTCTCAAGCACACAACCCAAGAAGAAGCAGATGGTGGTTCTAAGTGGCACTGGGGTCTCCATGTCATCTTCAGGTAAGAGTGGCTGGTGCTACCCACCAGGGCTCAGGCTGAAACCCCTGAGGCTGGCTCCACTTCCTGCTGCCCACTCTCAGGTGTCTTCCTGTATTCCAGATGCCATGCATATTACGTGTAAAGCCGCAGTGATCCTTGAACCCACTCCATGACCTTAGTAATAGTAAAATCTCCATGTTATACACAGTTGCGTCACCAGGCAATAAATCTATTATCTCAACTGGGGCTTGTTTGAGAAATAACTGAGGTGCTATTATGGTGTCACTGGTTCAACTTTGGCAAGCAAGACCGTGTATGTGCCTCACACAAATAAGGGCACTTGGCGGCAGGATGCCAGCTTGCCTGACATGGAAGGTGGGGCTAAGAAGCCCCACAACTGCAGCCCTAGCATGATTACATCGATTGGCTTTCAGTTGTGGACCATGCTTTTCTGTGTTTGTACTTTCATCTGTAAAACTGTGATGGTGAGATCTACGTCACACAACTATGTAAGAATGAAATGGGGCATATATTACAGGGAGGAGCTCAGAGTGGGAGTCACTGGAAAAACCCCAGTTCCCTAGCACAAATCCTCCCCTCTGTGGGACATCAGCCATCCCTTCCTTTCACTGATATTCCGTTACCTCATTCTTGCAAGAATGGAGTTAAGAGGAAACGCCCTTTCCAACAGGCCTCCTTTGGTCTCTGGCTCTAGCATGTTCACTCACATCTAGCAGAAGGTTTTAGATCTTTGAGAAAAATAGATTCGCTCAATTCTGTTGCCTACTGCTTTCATTTTTAGCGTTCTATCCAGGGAATTGGAAATGGTGACTTGAGAAGGCTTTTCCTTAGCCCATTCCTATCTCTCCTTTGTCTTCTGCTTGGCCTGGAGTGCCTTGTGGGTCTCTTTCCTCAATCTGGATCAGAAATGTCAGGCATCAAGCTGCTCTGCTGGCCCAGGAATCCCTTTTAGGTTTGATAGTGTGGATATTTTTTTCCTCTTCAACTTCATGCCTATCATCTTGTCACTTCTTGATATATAAAATGTGTGTACAAGAAAAAAAAAAAGCTACAGTAGCCTTGCCAGGTCATTCCAGAATGCTAATGCAAGGACCATGTTTCCTAAGAATAAACATGGGAATTGAATTGGGAATTAAATCTCTTAATGAATCAAAGGCAGCAGGAAGTGAGTCTGTTGTACAAGATGGTTTCTTGTGCCTATCACAGGCCTCCCATTAGCCAGAACAGCCAGAACGCTGGACGTGCATTTCCCTTCTCTCCCTCTCTCCCTCCCTTATTGCAGAGCTATAACTGTGCACCTATCACACTATATCCTTTAGGAATGAATGGTCAATATTCTGAGGGCTGGAATGAGCCCAAAACAGACAAAGTCCCTACCTTCATGAGCTTCTGCTGCAACAGTTAGCCGTGTAAGCCACACTAACGTGTCAGATCATAACTCTGAGTTGTGCCAAAGTGCTTGGTATGGGGCAGGCTTGGCCTAAGTAGGGATGACTTCAGTAAGGTCTCCTGAGGAAGTAGTGAGGCTCTGTGCAGACAGGAGAGAGGAGGTGGTGAGTTCCTGGCAGAGGAAGCAGCTTGTGCGATAGCCCCAAGGTGGAGGGAAGCTCTCTGAGTTTGAAGAACTGAAAGCCAGAGAGTCTGGAAGCCTGAGAGTCAGGGGAGAAGGTGACAGACAGAAGCCTGAGAGTCAGGGGAAAGGGTGACAGACATGAGGCCCAGGGCCCGCCCAGGCCTTGACATCTTCTTAAAAACTTCCCTAAAGAGGTAAGCGTCACCACAGGTGATGCTTTTACAGATGCTTTCATCAGGAAGGTGTTGAGTGAATTGGATTTAAAGATGATCACTCCAGGAAAACAGATTCAAATGAGGAAAGAAAGGAATTGAGAAGGTGCACACTTAAAATCCTTGCTACTTGGGAGGCTGAGGCAGCAGTTTTGGGTAATTTAGTCAGACACTGTCTCAAGATGAAATATAAAGGCCTGTAGATGCTGCTCTGCATTCCCTGGGTTCCATCCGCAGCACTGCAGAGAAAAGAAACGAAGGGCGACAGCCAATGCTCTCGGCTTTGTTACAGTGAACTGAGTATTGTTTTCTGAACTTTGTACACATTCTCCTGTTTAAACTCCACACAGTCCTGTGGACTGGGTGCTCCACAGGAAACTGAGACACAACGGCGTGACAGTCATGGCCTGGTACATGCTAGAACCAGGCTGTGATGCCAGGCTGTTTGGTCACTATCCCCAAGGTGATTCTTTCTGCCCAAGACAAACTGTAGGGCTTGCTCCAGGATGGTGGCCATGGAAAGAGCAAGGAGCTGTTCAATGGAAGAAGTGACAAAACTCAGCTCAGGGGTGAAGGTGTGGGGGGTTTGGGTTTCTGTGTGTGAGAAGGAAGTTTGACAGAGCCCAGGACCAGCTCCGAGTTCGGAAGCTCTGGAATCAAGAGCTAGAAAGCAGTCACCCTCCTATTTCTTTTTTCTTCTGTGGCCATGCTTGGGATGAAGCCACCCTTCGTGCATGCTAGCCACACACTCTAACACTAAGCTATGCTTTCTCTTACTGGCAATGCCATGATTTGCTGAGCTTGGCTTCCTGCAGTTTTTGTCTTTAAAAACCAGCTCTATGCCATTTATATACCTGATTTCTGTGTCTATTCAACTTTTGATTTGATTTTTCTTTTTTTCTAAAAGTTTCTAAAAGTTTCGCTTCCAGTTGGACTGCATTCCTAAAAAGCCTGGCTGAAGATTGCTCGGATTCATGCTCTGGCTGACGCCCTGCCCCGGTAGTCTGAGCAGATAATCACACTGCGTGGCTCCCACACATTTCCTCTTCTTCTAAATGACGTCCTTAATTCTGACACTGGTTGGCCTTGACCTTTGGAATATATACATCACTGTATCTACAATGTATTTCAGGGATCTACATGTTGCAATTGCTCAAGCAATATGCCATGTTCTTGCCTATGGCTGTCATTAAAAATAGTTACACTACACAGTGAGCCCCCGACTTACGAACTTTCAAGTTGAGATCCTTCACAGGTGTACTGTATAAGACACATTTTGTTGTCTCATGAATGAATCCAATTTATGAACACCTCTCCTGGAATGGAACTCATTTGTAAATAGGAGAATTACTGTATTTAAAAATAGTTATACCGTATTTTTATTTCAAAGTAAATAAATCTTTGGCAACCTTCCTAAAGAACCACCTAACAGATTTCTAGTTCAAACTACTAGATTGCTGAGATCAGTTTGGCAGGGTCATTTCTGATACTATCATTGATGTGTGTGAGCATGTGTGCATGGGTGTACATGCATGTGTGCACACAGACACAGTCACAGGATGAATACACACACACACACACACACACACACACACACACAAACATACCCTGTAGCCATGTGCAGTGGCGCTTGTCTGTAGTCTCAGCTACTTGGGAGGCTGAGGCAAGAGGAGCTACTCAGGAGGCATTAGTATAGAGGTGTGAGGCCAGCCTGGGCAACAGAGTGAGATCTTATCCCTAAAAATGTAAAATAGAGGACCAGCCAAATAGATCAGCAGATTAAAGTGCCTGCAATCTGGTGCAGAGGTCAGAGGTTCAATCCCTGGGCCTGCTGTGCTGGCCCCACCCCTGAGGCACACTGAGACAATGATTAAGACTGGGCATGGTAGTGTGCACCTGTAGTCCCAGCTCTTGGGAGGTTGTAAACAGGAGGATCACTGAGTCTGATCTAGTAGTAAGACCCTGAACACTCTATAGACCCTTCGCTTAAAGAATACAAAAAAAAAAAAAAGTAAAATAATGTAGCACTCTGGGAGGCAGAGGCAGAAGGATGACCAGTTCAAGCCCAGCTTGGGCAACTCAGCAACTTTGCAAGATCTTATCTCAAAACGAAACAAGAGAAAAGAGGGTTGAAGATGTCACTGAGCATTCAGCTCCCGGATTCAATGCCCACTCCCATTTCTTGCCACCTTAAAAAGAAAAGAAATAATAAGAGGAATATGAAGACACACATGGCAAACTTTTTCAAAATTCTCATATATATCAAGAATAGTAAGAAAGTGCTAACATGTTTAGCCAGAACTGTAGTTTTGCCTTTGTTACCTTTGCAGAGATGCATTGTGAAATGGGGGAACCAGTTCAGACGGTGGCCAAGTGGCTCCTCTTGTGTGCCAGAGACCAGGTGGGTGGTGCAGCGCTGTTCTGGAAGGCATGAGCGCCATCTTGGGTTTCAGTCCTGTGGGGAAATCAGAACATAAGAAGCAATTCCTGAGGACAATAGGGCTCCACAAAGGCTATGGGGAAAATACCTGTCATGGGATCAAGCCAATGACTGTGGAGAAGAGAGGTTCAAACTAAGACTAGAGGCTGGCAAGATAGCTCAGCAGACTAAGCACCCGCTTAGGCAAGAGCAGGGGCTGGGGATCGATCCTGGGTACCCAATACCGCTCTGGCCCCACCCCCAGAGCCAATCACCAAGACCAAGCACAGTGGTGCATGTCTTTAATCTCAGCTCTGGGGAGGCTGAAAACAGGATTACTATGATTCCAAGCTGTGCAGTGAAACCCTGAAGCTAAGACTGGAAGATGAGGAGAAGCCATTCAGGAGAAGAAAAGATGAGGCCTTCCTTGCAGGTGGCAGCAGAATGTTCAAGTGGACGCAGATGAGCAAGAATACAGAGCTATGCATTCAAAAGCTGAAAGCAGCTCAGTAGCTTGGGTCTTAGGACACACACGGTGGCTGGTGAATAAGACCAAGTCTTGCAGTGCCTTGTGATTGTGTTAAGGAATTTGGGGTTTGTTCTGATGGCAGGGGAGTATTGAAAGGGCAAGGAGGGAAGGACAGAGTGTGGAGGAGCAGACTCAGAAGGCAAAAGCAGGGCAAGTGGCAGAGAAGCAGACAGCTTTCAAGCCTCTGGCTTGATCAGGGAGGTGGATTACAGAGTCATCCACTGAGAGAGAGCATGGGCTAGGCATACCTTCGATAAGGTTGGGTGATGTGAGAAGCCTTAAGTAGATGATCAGTGGATAGCGAGTTAGGGACTCTCAGCAAATATACAGACATGGTGACCGAAGCTTGCTAAAGGAGTAGAACATACTGCCCAGGAAGAGACACTCACAATTTTGGCAACATAGAGGTCACTCATGAATTTGGAGCAGCATTTGGGAGATAAAGGGTGGAGATAACACACAGACTACAAAATAGGCAAAGGAGAGGAGTGGGGAGTGGGTGAAGGAGGGCAAGACAGGAGTGTAGCTCACTGGTGGAGCACTTGCCTAGCATGCTTGTAGCCCTAGATTCTTTCCTCACACTGGGGAAAGGAAAGGAACTACCCAAGGGAAAGAGGGCCAGGGACAGCTGCTGAAATGATTTAGCATTTAAAGTCTTGGAGATTATGAGAGATTTAAATACAGATATAAATCTAAGAGCAATGGAGAAGCTGAAGATTCAAAGGAGAGACAAGGTCCTCCTGGAGGCTGGGATGGCATCCAGGGACCAGAAGAGGAAAAGTGGAAAGGGTGGTCCACGTCTGCCGGTGTGAGTTGGAGATGATGCCAGTGAGGATGTTATTGTTTGTTAGTGGAGGGCAAGATGAACAGTTAAGAAAGGGAAGGCTGGGGAGACAGCTCAGAGGTCTAAGTGCCTGCCTGGCAAGCACAAGGACAGAGTTCAATCCCAGGTACTGCATGCCGTGCTGGCGCCAGAACCCTGAGGTTGCCATGCCTCCCTAGAAACCAGGTGTGGTGGCTTATGCCTGTAATCCCAGTGCTGGGAAGGCTGAGATAGGAGGATCACTATGAGTCTGAACTGCATAGTGAGACCCTGTATCAAATACATAAATAAAATTTTAAAACAAGAGAGAGAAGGAGCAGACAGAAAATAGAGTGGTAGGGTCAGTGTTTCATACACATGAGGTCCTGGGTTTGATCCCCAGCACTTCAAAGACAAAACAGAACAACAAAAAATGAGGAGAAATTTTATAATACAAGAGGGTATAATTTTTTTTTAAGATAGCAGTATTTTTATTTATTTATTTTTTTTAAAAAAGGAAATGCTGGCCAGGGAGATGGCTCAGTGAAATAAGTACTTCCCTGGCAAGCGCAAGGCCTGAGTTCAATCCCTGGTTCTGCAAAAAAAAAAAAAAAAAAAAAAAAAAAAAAAAAAAGGGAAATGCATGCCTATGGCTTTGAAAAATAATTTAAAGAAACAAGCAAACTGCACAGCATGTGGTCTGCACTCTGCTCTGGCAGCCCAGCCCACCAGAGTGCTTAGGAAGTAATCACAGTGGCCTATTTCTTGGGTCACCCATACAGGTATTCTGTGCCCTGCTCTGAGCCACCCTCATTCACTTAAGGCCATGTCCGGACGACAGCTCCCCATTAGCACATGTAGATCCACCCTGCTGTGACCTGCCCTTCCTTCCACCCAACCCTTGTACATGCATCTTGGCCGGGCTGACATGTGCAACTGTAGTGAAATTATGTAGCTCTGGAATTGCCCTCTGATGAGGAATTGTGTGGAATTATATCCTGACTGTGGACAATGATATTTATTAGTATGTATTTTTTATATTAGTCAATTGGATAAATGAAAAAGGGAATCTCATTCTGCTTTTCTTTTTTTTTTTTGTGATTGTGGGGAAAACCATTTCAATAATAAGTATTAATTGGTCTTTCTGGTCAACTGACTATTTGTGTCCTTGTCTATTTTTTCTATCCTTTTTATTTTATTTCAAATCAGTCTCAGAGTTGCCTGGGCTGGACTTAAGCTTGTGAGCTGCCTGCCTCAGCCTTGGAAGCAGCTGGGATCATGGGCCTGTGTTGCTGTACCTGGCTGGACTTTCCTGCCCATTTTGAAGAATGGAAAAGGTGTGAAGCCCACTTGGTAGAGAGGAGAGAGTGTCCAGGGGCCTGGGCCACCAGCAGCCGTCAGCTCTGAAGTTGACCCAGGCTCTCCCATGGAAGAGAGCTGAGCCATGCTGTGTCCTGCAGCCCTGGCCAGGGATTTCTCTCTGCAAGAGGCTTACAGTTCTCTTAAGCCAGTACTGAGCAACAGGCCCTGGGAACAGCTAAGAAGGATGGAAGCCCCTATTCTCGTGGTCCTGTTGTTGGCCTGGGGTTGGGGGAGGGACACCAGGCTGTATAGCAGCGGGTGGCCAAACAGAAATGCCCCAGCAGTGAGTGAGGCTGCCTGAGTCACTGCATTGGCCTGAGCCCCAACACCCGACTGTGCCAAGGGAGGGATTTGGGGCGTCCTGGATGGCCCTTGGCATTTTCATGGACACCAGTTCCCCTACGCAATATGAAAGCAGTTGCCACCTGCCTAGCCCACCACACCCCATGCTCACATCCGGGACCCTGTGTCCCCTCTGGGCACCTTCAAACACAGTCACCCCAAGACACCCAGTGCAAGCTGCCCTCCTTGTGCACGCACAGCCCTGCACTGGGGCATCCTGTCCTCAGGAGGTAATGGCTGGAGTCCCTCAGAGGAGGGGTAGGGCCATCATATGCCTTAGGCTCCTCAATGGGAAAACAAGAAAGCACTCTTTGCCAGGATAGAACCTGGAGCTTCCTGTTACCCAGGACTTAAAGAGACATGAGTAGTTTTATTACAACATGCAAGCCATAGCTCCTGAGATGACTTAAGAAATAAACACATCACATGTATTCATGAGCACCTTTGACATGCCATGGACTGAACTAGAAGACTTTGTGTCGTTTGGTGCCTAGAACAGCCTCTGAAGTGAGTGGCCGGCCATTGTTCCCACCACCTTGCCCCACATCTCCAGTGAGATGACAGAAGTCAAGATGGGTCAGAGAGGTCACATTCTCTCACTGAGAACTTGTTGTGTGGCAAGTTGAGCTGTGTGGCACTGCAGTTCATGCATGAAGCACTTCATGCCACCTGCCAGGGCACCCCCTTACTCTCCCTACCAGTGTGGAGCACCCAGAGCCCCCCTTGCAAATCTCCCTGTTGGTCAGTGATCTGCTGATTCTTCTTTCCTTGACAAAGATGCCTGTGGGCGAGTTAAGCCCTGAGTACTTAGCACTCATCATCAGTCACCCCAAACATCCCCACCTTTCTCATTAGACAGGGATTTCCTGAGTGTGTAGTGTGTGTTTCTCTTTGTCTACTTATTAGATGCGGGGCTTCTAGCAGGCTGATGATTACTTATACTATTGCAGTAGTGTTTAAACACACTGTAGTGGTGTTCCAATGCACTCAAGTTAAAGTACATTCAGGAGCTAAGCTCTGATATTCTAGCACTTTCTAGCTAACCGTTCATGAACTGTTGCCTTTAGAGTCCACTTTAAAGTTAAATTTTTGCCTTCATCTTCTATCCAACACCCTCATCTGGGCCTTAGGGAGGTTTGGCTTTGTGGTGCAGGCCCGTAATTCAAATTCCCAAGGGTAGATTATTTTCTCCTCAATCCTCTTTATGGCAAAAGATCCCAAACATGTCACTATGGAACAGCAGAAATGGGAATTGAACACAAAGAATAAATAAATAAAATAAAGCCACTAAAAAAGACAAATGATTCAGAGAAAAATGGATGGTAGAAATTATTCTTTTAACTTTTTACTTCATAGTCTATTATTGAGAGGCCTCATAGAAGTTTTTTAAAAGTTTTGACTTTTAGGGGCTGAGGAGATGGCTCAGTGGAATAAGCACTTCCCTGGCAAGTGCAAGGGTATGAGTTCAATCCCTGGTTCCGCCATAAAAAAAAAAGTTTTAACTTTTACTGTTTAGATGATGCAGTCTCCAAGTTCTGCCTTGCTTTATAATCCTCACTTTTATTTGGAACACTGATCAAGAACCAGCCACATAGAGACAAACTTTCCTACAGGTAAAAAGTCCTCACAAAAATCAGCAAGTTTGCAAAATTGTTCCAATATCTGTTTTCCCTCGAAGTGTGTAGGCCAACTGCTAGAGAAATCTCACCAGCCTTCCTAAGCTGCACCAGAACCAGGCTTCTGGAAGTCTAAACACAACCCAAAACACTTTGTGTCTTGGTATCTTCATCCCCATCAGCTCTCCCAGGTTGTTGCCTGGATTGTCTTAGGGAAATCTGGAGGAATAAAATGTTCCACAGGTGGCAGAGCCAGCCCCAACTATGACAATTTTTAGTTCCTAATAAAGAAAAGTATAGGCAATTGACGTGGCCTAAAGCTAATTACTGCTGAAACCAGAACATTTTCTGTGTGTAGTAGGAATCTACAAAAGGTAACCCTATTTAATATATGAATGGCAAGGCCTAGAGGACCAGAAGTTGGCCCAGGCTGCTGGGTTGGCTACAGGGGCACAACAGGACCCCGCATCCCATCAAGAGGGCTGAGGCCTCCTTTGAACCAGAGGACAACTGAGGCTACTAAAGTGGAGTTCTGGTGTCTGAGAAAGAAATGTTCTCCCCCAAGCCAGAGCCAGGGGGTGGGGAGTGTGTGTGTGTGTGTGTGTGTGTGTTTGCTTTTTGTTTTCCTTTTTTAAAATTTTATTTTATTTTTTGCCGTACCAGGGATTGAACTTAGGACCCTGTGCTTGCCAGACAAGCGCTTATTCTGCTGAGCTATCTCCCCAGCCTTCCTTTATTTTGTTTTATTTATTTATTTATTTATTTTTCAGTATCAGGGATTGAACTCAGGACCTCATGCTTGCCAGGCACGAGGTCCTCCTTTGTTTTCCTTAAAGGAGCTAGGTGCCTAGAGACTAAGGAGAAAGGGAATGAGGAGAGAGGAAAATATGCTTCCATGCTAGAGAAGATTGGGGTACCACAATGAATATGAATTAAACTTCATTGATTGCACCCAGAGTAGAGAAATGTCATTCTAACAGAAAAAATCCAGCTTTAGAAGGAAAGTTCCTAGGCTGGGGAGATGGATGCACTGCCCTGGCAAGGGCCTGAGTTCAATCCCTGGTTCCTCCAAAAAAAAAAAGTGAGTTCCTATGGTCAGTGAGTTCCTAGAGCTGTTTCTTCAATTCTCCCTCCCAGGGTTCACCCTTCTAGAGTTTTCCTCTTCAGCTGCCCTGGCAGATGATGTCCAGAGAGCCAGGGCTCTGAGGAAAGGGCCATGACCGTGACCAGTTGGAGACCAGCCAGGTAGGATTCCTGGCTCTCCCACCTTACTGTATAACCTGTGGGATACAGTCAGTTGCTTAACCTTTCTGATTTTCAGAGGACTATTGTTTTCCAGCCGTAGGATTTCATGTAACTAATTTATATATACATCATATAAGTATTTTCCTTTGTGAAAATGACAATACCTGATTTAGCTGGAGTTTTTCCTGGTGCCAGGTATGGAACCTAAAGCCTGTAGGCATGGTAGGCAAGCACTCTGACTGAGCTACATTCCCAGGCTCCACTTTTTTTGAATATTTTTTTGGTACCAGTGATCAAACTCAGGACCTTGTGTTTGCCAGGCAGGAGCTTGTGCCACTAAGCTATCTTCCCAGCCCTGAAAATTTTGAAACATGGTTTCTGTAAATTGTTTCTGTTGAGCTTGCAGCCCTCTTGCCTCACTCGCCCAAGTAGCTGGAATTACAGTCATTTACCACCATATCTGGCCTCATTGAGTCTTTTAAGGATTAAAGGAGCCAGTTGGTTTGCCCCTTGCAAGTAACTGGAGCATAGCAATTGCTTAATAAACGTCCATGTTATTATTTATTTATTTATTTATTTGGCAGAATGGGGGACTGAACTCAGGCCCTAGCACTTGCCAGGCAAGCACTTGTTCTACTGAGCCATCTTTCTGTCCCCCCCGTTATTATTATTAAATAACATGTGCAAAGTGTCCAGAACCTGTGAAGAAGGTATGGCTAGGTGAGGTACAGTCATACTCTGTAGCTTGAAAACTAAAACTTCTTTTTTTTTTTTTTGGCAGAACCAGAGATTGAACTCAGGCCCTTGCTCTTGCCCAGGGAAGCACATATTCCATTGAGCCATCTCCCCAGCTCCATTATATTCTAACAAATCTGCAGCTGTTCAAGCTAGACACACAAAACTGTAATTTTATATCATACATAATAAAGTAAATTAAGTATAAATTTAATTATAGTTTACCTTATTTTTAGGTGGTTGGAAAAGCAACACTTCACTAGTGAATGTATCAATGAAAAGAAAGATTAATTAATTTAATTTAAAGATACTTTATTCATTAAGAACCAAAGGAAGCCTTAAATATGAACAACCCTTGGCAACAAACATCATGTACTTTATTCATATAATTACTCATCCTCACTCATATTGTAATATTTCCTTAGAATCACAGACACTGGCATTTTCTGCAAAGCAGAGGGGACTCTTTCACAAAAGGATCTCTGAGATTGACCTCGTCCACACTCCTCAGAAGGAATCTTAACATTTTTGTCCTTAACTGGTTACCTTACAAGAAGTTCAACTGCTTTTTTTTTTTCAAGGAAGCCGACAGACAGTGTTTTACATCTGAGTGAAGAACAAACACCAACAAACATCTCCTGACTTTGAAAATCCTTTATTCCAAAGCATTGGCTGAATTCACCCACTGCAGCAAATGACAATCCCTCTTAGCAACTCCTCCACCTGACAATTGTCATGTTTGTTTTGGCAATGATTGTAAAACTCCTTCTGACTTTCAAAACATTCAAATGTGAAAAGCAGGTGTCTTAGAATGGAGGAAACCTCTCTACGATACTTAGCAACAAACTAACCAGGACTCATACTGGTTGGCTATGTGTAAAGGAACTGAGTGTTGTCATTGTAACTTTCTATTGAATTCATATTTTGGAGGACAAGCTATGATAGATTTGCTGTTTTTGTTTGTTTTTTTGGTGGAACCAGGGATTGAACTCAGACCCTTGTGCTTGCCAGGGAAGCACTTATTCTACTGAGCCATCTCCCCAGCCCCTATGATACATTTGAAGTTGGAAGTCTTGCTATTTCTCCAGAGTAAATATCATTTCATATAACCCCTTTTATGTTATTATCACTCCATTCTAGGCACCGTGCTAGGCACAATTTTTTTTTTTTTAGTCTTTATTAAAGAATCTATTTTTTTTAAAGAAGTTAGGGAAGTGTTATTAGAAAAAAAAAAGAACAGAGCAGCTCCTGGATTTCCAGTAAGGATCCCAAACAGGGTGGCCCCATTTTTATAGACAGTGAAATGGACTCTGAGATTGTTGTTCTATCTGAATCATTTGCATAAGATTGTAAATTTGAGCCCAAGCCTGTGAGATTCCAATGCTTAAGACTCCTTCAGCTACACATACTTTCCTTCAATTGTGTCACTGTAAGTATATTGAGTGTACCCAGAACACTCAAAAAAGAAAAATGGGTTAAAGGATCTGTTGGGGATGTCACACGCATGCGCACACACACACACACACACACACACACACACACAATTCGTTAGGAAATCTCCTCTTGCTGAAGTTGTATAGGGCATAAGCCTCTTGGAGGAAGGGAGATACAAAAATCGGTGGAAAGTAAGAATTTCAAGCTCACTTCATAGAAAACAGGTTTCTCTGTGCCTTGGGTCTACATTTCAAAACAGACTCCCACCCTGTCTTGCATTCTTGTAACAACTCCTCGGTTAGGCAGAGTTGGCTTTATTGGTCTAATTTTACAGGCAAGAAAATGAAGGCTACAAAGTGAAATGCTTTGCCTATGGTCAGGGAGCTATTTAGTAACAAACCCATACTACCCTACTCTGCAGGGTGACCTAACAAATTCCTTCTGAATTACCAGATAATTATTGGGTAAGAATAATATGTATTCTTATATTAATTATTCATATATGAAGGATTGCCCGAGGTGCCTCGCGATGTGTTTTAGAACTCCTCTTATAATCTCATTTACATTATTCTTCTCCACTACTTAGCCAGACAGGGCTTGCTAAATGAAGGAAAATTTGGGCCCAGATCCCAATCAAGTTATTATAAATTCCAAATTAATAGGTTCTGAATAAGTAAGAGCTTATTATGGAGCTAAAAGTTGATAATGTTATTTGTTTCTCATATCTTTTTTCATTTGCTTCAGCCCCAGTTTGAGCATTTTATCTGCTTCAGATTTTTTTTTTCCTGTTTCCTCATTAAAGCAAAGGAGCCAGAGCGGCGGACGAGGAAAGAAATGCTTGCATAGGAGTAAAATTAATAACCTGAAATTATAGAAGGGGGTAGAGAGGCAGCTTTTTGGCAATTTATCATAATGTTTGGTAACAGTAATTTGCAGTAATGAAATAACTAATCTTTACTTCTCCTGGGTATGCATTGTATTTATCAGTTTATGCTTTACTTACTTTTTTTATTATTTATAGTTTGTTCAATTATTTAATCTTACAAGGCAACTGCTAACTTATTAATGGTAAGGCAGGCTTTCTGAAACGGGACAAATGCAAATAATTATTTCTTTTTATGTCCATATTTTTAGGAAACTGAGCAAGATACCTCAAATGAGACCTCTCTGGGGCTCCAGCCCAGCGAGCTGAGGCTGCTCACCTCCTCGGAGAGGTAGCCCCTCTTGACCTACGAAGGCTGAGGCCTCTTTATAAAATAAACTTTATATAAAAATCGTTGAGGTGGAAATTTGGTTTTCCTGGTGGTGGGCTTCTTCGTGCTTTTAAATGCGTCCTCGGGGATCCAGATGAGAGAGAGACAGGCCGGTGGTGGAAAGGCCCAGTGCTCTTAGAGATATTTCTTCCATGATTAAAAAATAATGATTTTTTTGTTTGCCAGGTGCAAGGAATAAACACTCGAGGATTCTCTCTGTTCTGTCGTTTTTTCTCTAATCTACAAACACACCACAAAGGCCCCTCTGTTCCTTCTTCCCTCGCTCGCATTTCTCATTCAGGAGTCCTTCCTGCTTGGGGTTCTGTTTCTTAACTTCCACTTGGTTCTCTGCTTTCCTGCGACACGGCTTCTCAGTTTATTTTCAGGTTTCTCATTTTTCTATTTTCGAGTTGTTTCTTTTTGCAAGAAAATCTTCGTCTCGCTCGCTATTCACGTCGCCGCTGTCCATTCATCCCCGCGTTTTTCATCCTCTGCGCTTCTGTTCATTTCCCTCCTCCTAGCTCTTATTTCTTTATCTCGGGCCCTCATTTCCTCCCCGGGATTCTCCTGTTCCCATCTCGATGCCCTTTGACCAAACATCCTCTCCACACCCTGCTTCGGGCGACTAGGGCTGCGCTCCTCCCTGGCCTAGGCCAGCTTGCAAACGACTTCCCCCTCTCATTGGGGACCAGGTCCGCCAAAGGAAGAGGCGACACAAAGGGAAGAAATGAGGAGGAAATAAAGGTGGGAAAGCTGTTCTTTAATTACCACCTAATCAGCATTTGTCTTAGAAACTAAGTCCAGGCTTGCTTAAAGCACTGAGAGACCTAGGCAGCCTTCCCTGGACCCCAAATGACCCTGCAGCTCAAGGAGGTGACAGGGCTTCTTACCACTGGATAGTGACCCAGCCTCCTTCGGAGCATTTTTAATTTTTAAAATATTTCCAGATATATTTATAAATAAATCACACTTTTTAGAACCTCCTTCTTGCTGCTCTGATCCTACTTCAGAGGAAAACTCCTCGCCCACCCGTGGACCCTGAATAAGTATTTAAAAGCCGAGGGAATAAGAAGTTCTCAGAAAGCAATTTTACCAGCCTGATCTTAGAAGAAAAGCAACCAAATAAGTGGGCCTTTCTACCCTGCAACCATTCCAGGGGGTTACAGACCAGCAGCCTCTGAGGCATCCTGCAGTCACTGTTTGGGGACAGCAGGACCCACAGAGCCTTTCCTGTCGCTTGGCTTGCTGCTCAGGAAGAGTGATGACAGAGCTGACTCCATTTTTCCTTTTCCAGGCAGATGTGGGCTTGTTGCTTTTGAAATGAATTTACAGAGGAAAGAGCTGGCAGTTCCTACTCCTCAAAACAACCCGCCTGCATTTCTCATGTGTACTCTGTTCTGTCCAAAGAAGTCTCTTTTTGGTGAGTGAGATTAAACAGGAGGGAGGACTGCAAGTTGGTCAGTTTTCTAGGCTCCTCCCAAACGTTACCTTTCCTTCTCCCACCTGGCCTGTTCTCCTCAGACCAAAGGTGCAGTGCAGAGACTGGCCTGTGAGTGCCAACAGAGACTCCAGCAGGTCTTTGTCTGTCCAGCACATGTGGGGCTGAGGCTGGGCTGGGCCTGTGTCTCCCCAACCCCTGGGCAGCCAGTGGGGCCCACTGGTGCAGAGACCTCTCGGTCCAGGAGCCTCTCTTTTACCACATATGTAGATTTTTGCCTTTAATTCCTGGTTTCCAAAAGATAAGGAAAGGATGAGCTGTGAACTGACTGCATAATAGAACAATACACACACAGCGTTAGGAATCAATTATAGGCTCACAAATACAAGCAGGAAAGTTATGCATGGGAGAGTCCTAGTTTGTGTTTATTTTTCCTTCTAAGGAAGACTTAAAATAAAATTTAAAAAAGAAACAAAAATAAAAGATAAGAGCAACAGTAATACAAATGCTGGGCTAGTGTGAGTGTTTCCGGATCTCTGTGGGTGTGAACCTCCTGCCTCTGACTCCTTCTTCACTTGGGAGTCTGACTGGATGTCTCCCTCCAACCGGGCCCAGCACTGCTCTTTGTCTCCAACTTGGCCTGCAGCAGCCTGGTGCAGAGCCCAGCCACGGGGTTTTCCTATTACAGTAGCAGGGCCTTCTCTGCTGCCCTGTCGCAGTTTGACCAGTTCTCTGCTGTCCGCAGAAAGGGAACTCTGCCTATCTGAGGTTCTCAAAAAACAAAAAACAAAAAATAAACCATTGCTTTTATGGGGATGCCTGTACTCCTGGTACTTATTTTGCTCCACAAACCTCCCACACAGATCAGCTGAGGTTGTGCTCCTCCTCTGCTGTTTGTAAGGGTGGATGTGACTTCCAGGATGTATTAATTTCCTAGAGTTAGGGGCCAGGGAGATAGCTCAGTGGAATAAGTGCTTGCCTGGCAAGCACAAGATCCCAAGTTCAATCCCTGGTACCTCAAAAAAAAAAAAAAGAAAGAAAAAAAAATTTCCAGAGCTGTTGTAAGAAAAGATCCCAAACTGAGCATATAGCTCTTTCGTACAAGAATGTGCTTCTTACAGGGTCCCCATGTGGAGATGTGAAATCAAGGCCTGGCCGGAGCCTTGCTCCCTCCGAAGCCGGCAGGTCTTGGCCCTCCTCGCCCAGAGACAGCTCCTCCCCAGCCCCTGCCTCTGCTTCCGCACTTGCCTTCTCTGCGGTGTCCGGCTCTGCAGCCACACTTCAGAGCCCGCGCTAACAACCTCATTTTTAACTTGGTTAATTCTACAGAAGCCCAGTTTCCAGCTAGGGTCACATCCTCGGAGGCGTGAGAGTTAAGACTAAAACGCACTGGGGAGTGCGGGGGGTGACAATTCAGCTAGTAAGAGTCGTCTCCTCTGTCATTTGAGTATTATTTCTACTGTCGGGAAAGTCCGTTCCCCCTTGTGAGTGGTCACACGGAATGTTCCGTAACTTAGAGTAACAATAAGAATCAAACAAACGGCGCAGGACAACTGCGCCACGGGTGGGTGCAGAGGCAGCCGCACTGCCGCGCTTCTGTCCGGCCACTTGCCCCGCGCACCTGCTCCAGTCCCTTCCGGTTTCCCCGCGCCAAGGAGGAATGGATTTGCCCTTTAAACTGAGGTTTCTTGTTCCACAACGCTCCTCCAGTACTGGGACACATCCAAGAAGCCTTGTCTTACTGCCAGTGTCTCTCACCAGTAATCAAACCCTTTTTGTTCGTTCGTTTGTCATTGGCCCGTCCCCTTCATTCATTCGTTGGTGGAGCTGGGCACTAAATCAGATTCCCGTACTCAGTCACTAGGCCACACTCCTTACCCGTATTGACGGAGAGGGAGAGATGCCGGGAAGCATGGCATAGTCACGTTGGTTGTCCAAGACAAGTCACACCCATCCTTACATGGCCATAAGACTTAAAGGGATATTTCAATGTTTTTGAAGCCCTGAGGTGAAAAGTGATAGAAAAGAGCAGTTGTTGGGCTGGAGTGGTCATAGCATCCTTTAACAGCATCGAAGTGCATGAGGCTTTTTATTTATTCTTTTTAAATGTGTTTAGTACAGAATCTACAGGGTCTTACTGTGGATCCTTCTTGTAGTGATTCTTCTGTTTTCAGCCTCCCAAGTGCAGGGATTTCAGGTGGGCACCATCACGCCCAGTCTCAGTTGCTGTGTCAGCACGCCCGGGGGGAGGCGTGGTGGGCATTGAACTCCTGTCCCCTTCCTTGCCTTAGTCCCTGCTTTAGTCCTCTGAGCTATCTGGCCGGCCCATATTAGGCTTAATGAACATGTGGGGTTCTCACTTATCAGCGGTATTCATCGCAAACCCACACTACAAGCCATACTTACCCCTCAGAGTTCACCCCTGGTTAATCCCTTTTCCCCCATATCCCTCCTGCACCCCCAGATTCTCACAGTAGCCTCAAAAGTTGGGGAAACTGCAGGGAGGAGAGGATGAGAGAACAGGAAAGAACCACGAGTGGAGGGACAGGGCCCTCCAGGACGGTCCTGGGTTCCTTGAGTTCAGCAGGCTGCTGGCGCTTAGCACAGGTCCACCCACCACTACAACACACCGATTGCGTTTACAGGTTGGGCTAGTTCTGAGAGTCTTGTTTGAACATTCTGTTGGGGATTTTTATTTCCAGTTTTTCTAGTTGGGTAAGCGTGAGGTAGATAAGGTGGCTCCAAGGTGAGATTTCTCACCTCCCCTACTCTGACTCCAAAGGCTTCCATTCCCTGTAGGGGGGATTTAAAAGGGAAATGGGGTGAGGAGTTTAGGAGAGCCAGGTGAGCCACCTAGCCAAAGTTGCATTTGCATAAAGCACATAGGAGGCTGCATGCAAAAGGCAGTGTGAGGGCCAGACAGTCTTTCTTTTATCACTTTTCTTTCAAGAAAAATAATGTTTTCTTCTTTGATTTTTCACTACTGCTGCACAAAATTAAACTGCAGAGAAAGCAGAGGTTTCTGCAATCTCAACACACCACCTCTGTCCAGGGAACAGCCGCAGTGACAATTCAGGTAGATCTTTCCAGGCTTGTTTTGTTCTATTTGTTTTCTGAAGTGCATGGGATTAAACCCAAGGGCACTCCCCACCAAGCTACCATGCCAGCAATCTTCTTACCTGGAATCTGTGCTCTTCCTGCCTCAGCCTCCCTAGTAGCAGGGACTATAAGGACGTACTCCCATATCACATGCTTCCAGTACTACCAATACTGTATTATTGGTCTGCATCTTGATTTCTATCTAACGGGATCATTAGCAGAATGAAAGGTTATTCTTCACCAGCTCTTTGTCATTTTATACAGCAGATATTTTTTTCATGTAAAACCACGAAGAAGTAACCTATCCTTTATAAAAAAATAAAAAGTGTGTTTTAAGCTCAACACGGTGCTGCACACCTGCAGTCGCAGCTGCTGCACAGGCTGAGTATTGCAAAGTCAACTCTGTTTCAAAGTAAAAAGTAAACAAGGCAGTGGATGTGGAGCACTGGCTTCCAGCCTCAGTTCTGTCTCAAACAAAAGCATTTTTTTTTTTTTTGCACAGTATAAAATCATATAGAAGGATAGAAAAGTAAAAGGAAAAATTTCCATCTTTTATCTGTATTCTTGACTTCAAAAGTAACTACCTCTGTAAAGTTTCTTAGCTATCCACCCAGAAGACATGGCTCTTAGTATCTCTATGCGTGTACACTGCTCTGTACCTCACTTGTGTAATGCACCTCGAGACTTTAACCTCTTTATAGCTAGCCGTCATCCTTTCCAGTAGGTGGGTAGAATTCCTTCACATGACTGCATTATTATTTAACCTGTTCTCTATTAATAATTATTAATTATTTGGAAATTTTGTGCTACAATAGTTCTAGGATCAATGTCAATTCATATATATCCATATATGTGCCTCCAAGTCAGGATAAATCATTGTTTATTTATCCACATTTTCTTTTTTCTGTATGTTAGGGAAGTGTCTACAGGATGTTTAAGGTCTTGCTACTAGATTGGACTTCTAGTGATTCTCCTGTTATATAGGTTCTTACCTGGAATCTGTGCTCTTCCTGCCTCAGCCTCCTTAGTAGCAGGGACTATAAGGACGTACTCCCATATCACATATAGGTTCCCAAGTGCTGGGATTATAGGCCTGCACCACCAAGCCCAGTCTCAATTGCCATCTCAGTGCGCCCCGGGGGCGGGGCTGGCATGGCAGTCCTGAGGATCGAACCCCTGAGACCTGAGACTGCTTATAGGGGCTTTAATTCACTGAACTATTTGGCCAGTCCTCTTCACATTTCCATCAGCCCTGGGCTTAAGCATTTTATTCACTTATCTTTTTACATAAGTATTTGCTGATTTGATAGGTGATACCTTGCGTTAGTCTTCATTTATTTAATTATTAAGGAATTTATTTTAGATGATTTATTGCCCTGAATTGCCTGTTCATGACTTTGACCTGGGTGTGTATTGGAATGTTTATCTTTTTATTGGTTTATCAGAGAAAGGCTGCATTCTTACATGGAAACACAGAACCTGAGTGGTGGCCCTTCTCAGGGCTTTAAAAGCATTTTTTCTATATTTCCATAGTCTATAATAAACTCCCTAGGGACCAAGCTAAAATTTGTATCTGTCCGAGCAAATTTTCCCAGTAAGTGTACAGTAGTCTTCTCTTATCCCTGATTTTATTTTCTAGTTTCAGTTAACTTTGCTTAGTGGAAATCTGAAAACATTAAATAGAAAATTGAAGAAATAATTTATAAGTTCTAAACTGTATGCCATTCATCACACCATCATCCTTTGTCCTGCCTAAGAAGTGAATCATCCCTCATCCAATGTATCCATCCTGTATTTGGTACCCTCCTGTTAGTCACCCAGAAACTGTGTTAGACAGCTATGACAAAACACCTGAGATAAACAGCTTAAAACAAAACTTGCTTGCTTGCTTTCGTCTTTGTATGTTTCTTACAGGGTCTTAATATGCAGCTCCCACTCTTGGTGATCCTCCTGTTTTCATCCTTCCCAGCACTACCCGGACTCATGCCTGGGGGTGGGGCTGGCACATCAGAGGTCAAACCCCAGTCCCTGTGCTTGCCTGAGCAGGCGCTTAGTCAGCTGAGCTATCTCCCTGGCCCTAAATAAAGATTTCTTTTGGCTCACTATTTCTGGGGTTTCAGACCGTGATCACTTGGCCCTTCATTTTCTACGCCTGTGATGAAGTACAACATCATGGTGGGGTCTGTGAGGCAGTGTGCATCTGCTCACTTTGTGCTGGCCAGGAAGGCGGGGAGGGGCCAGGGACAGAAGGCAATCTGCCCCCATGACATGTGCCCTCCAACTAGGCCCCACCTCCAGAAGTTTCCATCATCCCATAGCAGTCCACTCAGCTGTGATCTGTAAGTGAAGTAGTCCAGGCATGATGCCAGAGGCTTCATGATTCAGTCAACCACCTAAAGCCCCATGTCTCAATGTTGCTCAGCTGAGGACCCAGCCTCCTGCACATGAAATTCGCAGGCCCCTGAGAATTCTATGTGTGACAGCCCTTTCAGCAGTCAGAAGCACTGCTGTGGTGTGGTAGTGCTTGGGGTCCAGGGACCCTCACTTTACTTAGTAATAGCCCAGTTGCAAGGGAGTGATGGTTTGAATGTGCCAAAGAGAGGCCTCCTTCTGTAAACAGCTCATTGTCTCCTGCTGTAAAAACCTGAAAAAGTAAATAAAGTCTGAAAGGTATAAGGGATACTGTGAAAAGGGAAAGAAGCTGTTCAAAGGGAAAGAATAACTGTGATGAGGGAAAGGAGGAAAGAAAGAAAGAAAGAAAGAAAGAAAGAAAGAAAGAAAGAAAGAAAGAAAGAAAGAAAGAAAGAAAAAATATATATGCATATACACAGGGTAGCCTAGATAATAGTACTTCTGATTTCTGCTGGTCTATTGAAAGGAGAAGTCAGTGTTTAAATTTTTTCTCTCCTTTTTAATTTTTTAATAATTTTTGACCAATTTTGCATGCTTATAGCTGGTAATCTGAGCAACTTATTTGAAGACAATATGCAATATAGCAACCATTGCTGAATTACTATCACTTTGTTTATTGAAACTGCTATCACTTCTAATTTCTTCACTATTTTAAATTTTTTTTTTTTTTACTTTGAAAACTAAAAATAGGGCCGGCAAGATAGCTCAGCAGACTAAGGGCCTGCATAACAAGCGCAGGGACTGGGGGCACCACATGGCACACCAGCCCCACCCCTGGGCACACTAAGGCACCGAGACCAGGCGTGATGGCACACACCTGTAATCCCAGAACTGGAGAGGCTGAAAACAGGAGGATCACTGAGCCCGATCTGCATAGTGAGACCCTGTACCAAATACATTAAAAAAAATAATAATAATAGAAGAAAAGGCGAGAGCTATCCATTTTACAAGAAAAAGTTATATGCCACTTTCTAAAATCTCCTGTGAAGTCTTATTAATCTCTTAGTGTTTCTAGCTTACGAACTTTATCATGGATGTGTATGCATAGGAAAGAACATAGCATATGTGGTTGGGTTTATCTGCGAATTTGAACATCCCCTCCTTCGCTAAAGGGGAGGCTATTACAAAGCATGTAAAAGGTGGAAAAATAAAAGATGTGGGAGAAAAGAACAGCTAATTTTCAATGTCTCTTGCCATCCAATGAACACTTTCAGGTAGACAGTAAATGTACTAAGAAAATCAATCTTGGGCCGGGGAGAGAGCTTGGCAGTCTAAGGCCTGCCTGGCAACCCCAAGGACCTGGATTGGATACCAGGTACCACATGCCCATACAGGTACCAGGTACCACATTGCTCATGCAAAGCTGGCCAATGAAATTGGGCATGGTAGTACATGCCTGTAATCCCAGCACTGGGGAGACTGAGATAGGAGGATCACTGTGAGCTGCGTAGTGAGACCCTGTACCAAATAAATAAATTAAAAAAATTTTTAAAGGAAAATCAATCTTACCCATTTAACACCTGGCCCTTATAAGCAACTCTTTACTGTCTTCACAGCACACATAAGTCAAAGGAAGAAAACTGTATCTGTTATATGACAGAGTTTCACTCATTCGGTCTGATTCCTCCTCATCCAAATTGCTGTGGTTTTCTTACACCACTTAAAAACAAGCCCATTTCCAGAGTCCATGACATCATGACAATCACAAGTGCATTCATCTTTCCCTGAGACATTCTCCTCCTGCATGACTAGCCTCCTTGTTTAAGTATGGAATTTACTGGTCATAAAATGGATTTTGTCCAGACACAAAACACAAAAAAATGAACTCATGGGAAATGACCCTTGAAATCCACACCACCCTCAAGGCTGAAAAGGATTTTCTATTTCATCAACTTTAGATGAGCCCCAGTAATAAAATATAAAGCCCCACACAGACTCTAGCATTGGGAGATGTGTATCTCACTCAGAGTTCCTCCCACATCTTATTTCCTTAACCTAATTCATTCTCAGAATTTACAACCCCTCACTGGGTGTAGTGGCACAGATCATTGATGCCAGCAGCCTGGGAGGCTGAGGCAGAAGGATCTCAAGTTAGAGCCCTGTGGGAGCAATTTTGTGAGACTCTATCTCAAAATGAAAAATAAAAAAAAAGGCCTGGGGATGAAAGTCAGTGTGAAGGTTATGGGTTCAATCTCTAGTAAAAACAAACAAACACACACAACCCTTTCAGTTGGCTGCTCCTGCCAAACAACACCTCATCTGTCTGTCTGTCTGTCTGTCTGTCTGTCCCTCTGCTCGGCTAAGGGTTCCTTTTTCCCTGTGTGCAGGTCACTGTCAGTACCTCCTCATTCAGCCATACTACAATGTTGATTCTGTAGGGCTGTGTCTCCTCTGGAACTGGGCTTTGAGCTCAGTTCCAGGGCAAGGACCATGCCTTGGTTGTTGCTGGGGACCTGCAGCCCCCACAGAGCCTGGACCTTTGTCCTTCTTGGCTCTCAGTAAGAACCTGTCTATGGATTGTGGAATATTTTGAACTAAGTAGAGAGTCCTTTTGTGCCCATGTATGCCCACTTGTCCCAAACATGCTGGCTGCCTATCTACCTGCCATCAATGCCCCTGCCCCTCCACCCTCCCTGGGGATCCTTGGCTTTGTCTGAAGGTCACGTGTCCAGGGAGTGACTATCTTTGCTACCCAGGGCTGGATGTGAGATGCAAATGGTCCAGAAGCCATGGCCCTCACGCCCCTAGCCCAGGGCTCCAGTCCTGCCTGTGAGGCCTGAGGGAAAGCCATCAGGGCGGCTTCTGCAGAGGCTTTCATTAGAGGGTAGAGAGACCCCCAGAAAAAGATGGGACTCATTGCATTGCGCAGGATGCTGAGGGCGACTAAAGCCATCTCAGGAAAGGGAGAGAGGGGCTGCTAAAGAGGTGTCTTGAAGTTTTTTTCTTTTTTTAGTGCTAGGAATTGAACCCAGGGACTTGTGCATGCTGGGCTATCTGCCACCGTGTGTCAGGCCTGGCCCTACAGAGAGCCTGGTGGCACAGGTGGGCTGAAACAAGCTGCCTGCAAGTATGAGAGACAAGATCCCCTCCCTCCAGGTGCATCCTAACACTGTCAGCACACAGTTCTTCATCAAGGAGGTAAGGAGGAAGCAGAATGGAATTGAGAATTCACTACTTGGGGAAACTGAGTCAAAACAGAAAGTCAGAAGCAATCAGAAGTTTAACAGTGAGGAGCAAAGCCTGGTGCGGGGGGGGGCGTAATGAGTGTGGGATTGGGTCACTCCTTCTGCCCAGGTCAGAACTCCATGGTGAACTCATGCAGTTCAGCGGCATCTTGATTTGGACTGACTTCTGCCTGGGGACCCTTTGCCACCTGGGTCCAGCTCTTGGGCTAAAGGAGCTACTTCAATAGTTTTATGGGCTGATTTGCTAGCTGTCAAATATGGAGCTTGATCATAATTAACCTGGGACAATAACTACCCCCTTCACAGCCAATTTTATATAAAAGCTCTTGTTAGCTATTATTACTTATGTAAATACAATAAAAGAATACTGAAAGTGTTGCAAGAGGTCCATTCTTAATGAGTTGGTCATGCATATGCCATTCATTCAGCTGAGACTGTAAATGCAGATTTTTTTTTTGTTTTGTTTTTTACTTCTAAAATTTATAGGGACCAGGGAAATAGCTCAGTAGAATAAGTGCTTGTCTGTCAAGTGCAAGGGCCTGAGTTCAATCCCTAGTTTTGAAAAAAAAAAAATTATAAAACAAGTTTCTTTCTCTTTTTTTTTGTGGTGGCAGAGAACTGAAGCCAAGGATGCTCTACCAGGGCACTGCATCCATAGCCCTTTTTATTTTTGATTTTCAAATGAATTCTTACTAAGTTGCCCAGGCTGGACTTGAACTTGTGATACTCCTGTCTCAGCTTTCTGATTAGCTAGGGTTCTAGACATGTGCACCTGTGCCCAAGCGTAGGACACTGCGTATGGATTTGCAGTGTTCTTTCACAACTCAGCATATCCTTTTTAGGTCACAACAGGCTATCACTGAAACAACAGGAGTAGGCACCGCAGCTGGTGGCCTGACGCCTCCTGCTCACAGACTCTTCAGCTTTCTTTCCTTCTTTCTCTGCCGCAGAGTCTATGTGTACCCTGCCTGGGAGCCCAGAAAACACAGCCATCTAGAAAGACTTTCATGATGTCAGAGAAGTCACATGGGAGCTGGAAGAGCTCTGCTGGGGCTGCTTCCCCTCCCTTCCCTTCCCACCTTCCCTTTTACCTGTCAGCGCTCGCAGTGTTGAAGAGACTCTGTAAACTGAATCACTGCCAACCAGGCTGTGTTGTTTGGGTCCTGACTCCCTCCTTTCACCCTTGAAGTCAAAACATGGAACAATCTGTTAAACAGGGCACTGGCATTGTCATCACTTAGTGTCATTAGAAAGAAGCCATCTCCCTTGTGTAGCAGTGGGGACTTATAAATGTCTGTACTCAGAATACAGCAAAAGGCATCGTTTGCCATCTGCCCCTGAATTTTCCTTTAAGAGGACCCAGGACCCGGCAGAATCACCGCAGAGCTGCAGATGTTCTCCTGGTGAGCACAAGAGGACTGAATACCTTTCCTTGGAGCAGCAGCCTCGGTGGTGTGGTAAGGAACGCACGCCTCGCCAGACACCGGGAAGGTTAACAAGATAACATCTAGACCGCAAGTGCTGAGCGAGCTATTACCAGGTTGCAATTACCCTGATGCCAGAGCAGCCAGTGTGCCTCTGTCCAGCTTCTTCTAGCCCACATATCTCTGAAAGAGAAGGGTGGCAGGGGAGCGAGTCAAACACACCCCAGCAGCCCTTTCCAGAGGGTTTTGCAGAAGTGCTGGGAGCCACAGAGGGCAGGGACAGCAACCGTAGTGGTGCTGCAAAGTGTCTGTTTGAGCTCCTGGGTTTAGAATGACCCTGCCACGGGCTCCAGTCTCCTTGGCAGCGATCAATAGCGGGGCCTCAGAGGGCCCCCTCACCAGCTGTGTGACCTGTGGGGAAGGTCCTGCCTACCGGAGCCTCTGTTCCTTGCCTGGCCAGGGAAGGAGCTCTGTTCCTTGCCTGGCCAGGGAAGACGATACCCCCTACTTGTCCTATACAGTTCTGAGGCTCTGAGGCAAAAGCGCTTCAGAAACTATTCATATTAAAGGGGACCAGGGAGATGGCTCGGTAGAACAAGCGCTTGCCTGGTTTTCTGGGTTCAATCTCTGATACTGCAAAATAAATAAATAAATAAATAAATAAATAAATAAATAAATAAATAATAAATAAAGGGAGCTGTTTGATGCTACTCTATCTTCTCTTGTCTTTGATCTGACCATAATTGATGTTAAAAATATAAAAGGCTGAGATCGTCCTTGCATGTCACCTACTGTGGTCCCTGGCAAAGTCTAGTGGAGGTTGCATGAGTCTAAATTATACATTAGCAGCGTTGAAGAAAGGTGTGGTGATCAGCTCTGCTTTTAAAGAGCCGCTTCTGCACGGCTCAGTGCTACAGTGTGCGGACCCGTGATGCCCCGCTGTTATAGAGAGTATTAGCTTTTATTTATGTAGCACTTGGAATTTTAAAGTAACTTCCATGTCTATTATCCCCTGGCACCATTTAGTGATTTTTTTTCTTGGTTTCTGTCAGCTCCAGATCAATCTTTTTGAGATTTGTGCTTTCTCCGTGCTGTTTCCTGGCCCCTGGAAGAGGCACAGACCTTCTTGGGCCTCAGGAGAGCTGCCAGCCGGGCTCTGGAGGAAACTGAGACGGGTCAGGCGGGGCAGACCTGGAGGATCCGCTCACAAGCAGGCAAGTGTCTCCCTGTGACCCTGGCCAGTGCGCAGCTCCAGCACAGCGACTCGCTTTCCCAGAGCCCTTGCCATGGCTGACTTACAACCCGGCCTCTCAATAATCTTATTGTACGCTTTCAGAGTAATTTTCAGTAATGCCTCAAGAATGTCTGCATGCTCTGTGAACTCGCTGGTTTGCATATTTTTCAGCTTATTAGTGGGAACTCACATGGACAAGGCCCATGACCCTGCCTTCCTGCAGGCCTCCAGCAGGGCACAAGGGCAGTCCCTCCCGCTGGGGAGCTCGCAGTAGCCTCCTGTCTTGCTCAGATGCTCCCTGGCACCGATGCCAGCCGCTTTCTTCCTGTACCCTCTGCGTAGCCAATGCTAAAGAAATATCTTTGCTCTGAGCACTGGTTGTGAGTTAGAGAAGTCACGAGCTTCCGGGTTTGAATTTTCGGGAAGCCAAATTCTGGAAAAAGAAGACAGGTGGGTGCTGGGGAGATAGCATGGCGTTCTAAGCGCCAGCCTGGCAAGCACAAGGACCTGGGCTCGATTCCTGGATCTACATGCTGTGCCAGCCCTGGAACTCTGGGTGCCATCTGGCCACCGAAACAGGACATGGTGGCGATCACGATGAGTCTGTGCTGCATAGTGAGACCCTGTACCGTGACACGTTCTGTGACACATATGCCCCATCTCAGGGACCCTGGGAAGGGAGCTCGGGGCTTCCGGTTTCAGGATGTCTACTCATGGCCCTGCTGTAGTGCAGCTTGTTATTCATAAACCGTAGAGACATTACAGGCCCCGGCTGAGCCACACGGCCCAGCCTCGCCCTCCACGGAGAAGTGCAGGAGGGTGGAAGTTAAGCGTTAGTCACAACTAGGATCTGAAACTGGAAAGCACAGGTGTTCAAATTGCTTGGAGAGGCCTCTGGAAAAGTAGTTTCCGGTGTTCAGAAAACTCCCCCAGGAGACACTGTCACCTTATTATGCAGCTAGTTGCACAGAGGTGTAAAGAGGACAAACACAGAATTGTACAGTGATAGGACAAAATGCTTCCCTGTTCTTTTGGAGTATAACACACTTTGGTCAAATATTTCTCTGTGAGTTCCAAGAGCCTATGAAATGAAACACAAAGTTTAATATAACCCCTTTGCTTAAGTCTGTCATTTATAATTTTCTCATTTTTAATTAATTGAATAATTAATTTTTGGTACTGGTAATCAAACTTAGAACCTTATGCTTGCCAGGTAAGCACTCATGCTGCTAAGCTCTCTCCTTGGCCCTAACTCATGTTTTCTGTTTTTTAAAATCTTAAAAACTTGGGGTGGGAGGGATAGCTCAGTGGAATAAAGACTTCCCTGGCAAGGGCATGAGTTCAATTCCCGGTTCTGTTAAAAAATAAAAAATAAAAATAAATAATAATTATTATTTATGTACTTAGTACAGGATCTATAGGGTCTCACTGTGTAGATCAGACTCGTAGTGATCCTACTGTTTTCAGCCTCCCAAACACTGGGGTTGCAGGTGTACACCATCATGCCCAGTCTCAATTTCTGTCTCAGCGCACCCTGGGAGTGGGGCTGGCACAGCATGCCAGGGAGCGAACCCTGGCCCCTGCACTGTGCCTAAGCAGGTGCTTCAGGAGGCTGAGTTATCTGGCTGGCCCTTTTTTTTAAAAAAAATTTTTTTAAAGAGAGTAAAGATTAGATTGTTTTTTGGCAGAACCGGGGATTGAACTCAGGTCCTTGCGCTTGCCAGGGAAGCGCTTATTCAACTCTACTGAGCCATCTCCCTGGCCTCACTAATTAGAATTAAAACAGAAAAAATTTATAAATAATACAGATTTTCACTTAACAAAGTAATATAGATTTCACAGTATTTGTATAATACCCAGTGTTGTCTTCCCGCCAGTTATTCATATAACCAGATATATACGTGTGAAATTGGAAGAAGAAATAAAAAGACAGGTATAAGAAATTCAGAAGAGAAAAAGAACAAACAATTGAAAATGTTTGATGAAACATTTAAACAAATTAAAGCACTGCTTTTTTTCATGGACCAGCAGAAATGCACAGTACAGTTGTCCAAACCATCCTGCTTACGTACATAGATAAATCTCTTTCTGCACTCTCTCTCTTGCCCTTCTCAACTCAGTAACTCTTTCCCTTTAAATAAGTTTTCCCAGTATCTATTGTACTCTTCAGATTCCATTTTTCTCTTTCAGTTTCTCACACTAAGGAGACAATATGATGCTTGCACATGCAGGTCTGATTTATTTCACTTAAAGAGTATGTTCTCTAGTTGCATCCATTTACTGACAAAAGACTCAAATTTGTTCTGTTTTATAGCTGAATAACACTCCACTGTGTAAAAATACCACATCTTCTTCACCTATTCTTCAGTTGAAGAAACCTTTTCTGATTACTTTTAGGGCGAGTCTTCTCTGAAACTCCTTTCAGATGCACATCGAATCTTATCAACTCTAAGTGTGTGGGCTTTGCTTCCATAGTTTTCATCTCTTTGTCTCTCTATTTCATTATTTCAATAATTTCTTCCAGACTTTTTAGACTATGCCTAATCTGTTGGACTAATCCCCTTGAGTTCTTATTTTAATTGTAACATTTGTTTTTATTTTTAGGAATTGTATTTGCTTGGCAAATTAGGGAGATTATTACTTTTGTTCCATTTTCTTTATATAATTGTAATCTCTTCTAATACTTTTTGGGCCACTTAAACCCACTTCATGTGTGAAGAGTAGTTACATCTAATGTCCTTTAGGATGTGATTCTTGTGCTTTGCTTCTTGGCCATCTCCCTGGCATCTTTTTTTTTTTTTTTTTTGGTAGAACCAGGGATTGAACTCAGGCCCTTGCACTTTCAAAGCAAGTGCTTATTGTACTGAGCCATGTCCTTGTCCCCTTCCTATGGATTTTTGACCGCTTGTGTGTTTTGTGAGCTTTGACTCTCAGGCCACATTCTTGGGTGCTATTGTGGAAATTTTCTTTTTCTTTCTTTTTTTCTCTATATGTTAGGGAAGGGTCTACAAGATGTTCAGGGTCTCATTACTAGATTGGACTCATAGTGATTCTCCTGTTTATAGCCTCCCAAGAGCTGGGATTACAGGCACGCACCACCATGCCCAGTCTCAATCACCATCTCAGTGTGCCCTGGGAGTGGGGCCAGCACTGCAGGGCTTCGGATTGAACCCCCAGCCGCTGTGCCTGCTTGCAGGTACTTTAATCTGCTGAGTATTTGGCTGGCCCTGTGGTAACACTCTGAGGTCCTATTTGAAGGTATTTTTCTCAGAGAAGATCGTATTTATTGAAGCAACTAAAACTTGAAATCAGCTTTAAAAAATTGTTTTTTCAGCTTGAGGATTTTTGGCTCTCATTGTTATCTGCAAACCTTTGTGCAAGTTTGTTTGTGGTTATAAATTCTCCGGAATATGCTTTCTCTTTACACTCAGCATAATGGTCAAGATAAGCAAGTTTCCTAGTGTCTCTGTGTATAGGTAGGCTTCTGGCTTCCTCACCCTTGTCCTAAAGGGACATCCTTCAAGGTTCTAGCGCTTTCTATAGGCCTTTCCTATTAGACCTCACTGTGGTTGGCCCTGAGCTTGGTCTAGTGTCCTCTTCACCCCACACAACCATTAAAAGCTAAGATCAGCCAGGCATGGTGGCTCACACCTAGAATTCCAGCCCTAGGGAGGCTGAGGCAGGAGGATCACCACAAGTTCAAGGCCAACCTGAGCTATCTAGCTCAAGGCCACCTTCAACTACACAGTGCAACCCTGTCTCAAGAACACTTAAAAAAAAAGAAAGCTAAGATCATTTCCAGCAGGGATTGTTACTCATGCTGCCACTGACAGGGCTATGTTCACACACTCTTACTCTTCAAAATTCCTGCTTTCATATGGTTTGCTTCTGATATCTTACATGCTCCTTTCAACTCAATGATTCATTTTAAAATAATTTCTAATTCTGACTTTTTATTTAGCACTGTTAGTTGCTTCCAGAGGAGGACTGCTCAGAGAACATCATTTTCCATGTGGAAGCAAACAGGAGTCTACTTACTGTGCCAGAGATTGAACTCGGACTTGCGCAGGCCAGGCCAGAGCTCTACTACTGAGCTACACTCCTCAGCCCAATTCATTGTATGTTTTGTACATTTGGTAGTCAAATGTACAAGTATTTTATAGTAAAAGAATAATTTTAAGAAAAGCTCCTGGAAGAGAATAGATACCCAGTCTATTAATATGTTAATAGGATGGGTTACATGACTGGTGAATGTTCTTTATCCTAATTTTTCTATATTTTACATGGAAAAACTTTCAAGTTGATAGTAAATTGAGATTTTAGGATCATATTTTTAAATAACAGTTCATTTCCATAAACAGAGGTGCCAAATAACACTTAACTTACTTCAATCAAGTGAATTTAGATAGGAAGTGCACGTTGTTCCTGGAGCCCCTAGCATTGGGTAAAACCTCATATGACTTCATGGAGAAAGAGGCTTTCTATCATTAAGGTACATGCAATCATCTCATCTAAAACGTGCTCTGGAAGAGCTGAGTATACACTTGTTCCCTAAAAGTCAGTAAGTAGGGGCTTGGGGTTGTAGTATAGCTGAGACTTTGGGTTCAGTCCCCATCAATGCAAAAGCAAAGCAAGGATACCCTAGTGACATTTCTAGTAAAAACATTGAGGAAAATTAAACTTTGGTATTTGTTCATTAAGCACCATGTGGTAGCACATGTCTAACAAATCCCAAGCTTGTGGAGGAGGAAGCAGAAAGATTGCAAGTTCAAGCCCAACCTGGGCAATTTAGCAAGACTCTGTCTAAATAAACAAACAAACAAACAAACAAACAAGACTGGGTGTGTAGCATAGTACAGAGCGTCTGGTTCAGATTTCAGTACTGAAAATACTTTTGTTTATTCAGAATACTTTAAAATATCTTTTCAATCTCTTAAATATATAGGATGCCCTTTGTAACTAATTCAAGTTCATATTGCACTGACTACAAAGTCTTAATTTCTTGAATTTTTTTTGCGGAACCAGGAATTGAACTCAGGCACTTGCACTTGCCAGGGAAGCACTTATTCCACTGAGCCAGCTCCCCAGCCCTTCTTGAATATTTGTGCAAAAATCATAGGAGAAGTGTTGTATTGTAGCCCTCATTCTTCTCACATCATTCATCAATCAGAGGCTAACCAAGTTTCAAATTGTTGCCCTTGTCTTAGGCCAAAATGGTACCTCATCATACTGCTTTAGCTACTACTTTATCATTTTGAACAGCAGCATATTTTTTGCATAAAAGTGATATTTTTTATTCAAATAAACTCCCTATTCATGTGATTTATGTTTCGTACAGGTTTTTAAGAAGATAGTGGTTTTATTTTTGTTTTTGTTTTTGGTATGGGGGATTGAACTTAGGACCCAGGCAAGAGCTTATTCTAATAAGCTGTCTCCCAGGCCCCTTTCTGTACAGGTTTTTTTTTTCTTTCTTTTTTTGTATTTTATTTTATTATTTTTTGTCTTTTTGAGACAGGGTCTCACTATGCAGTTCAGGCTGGCCTTAAGCTCACTGTGTAGCTCAGGCTGGTCTCAAACTCACAACAATCCTCCTGCCTCAGCCTCCTGAGTGCTGAGATTACAGGCCTGCACCACTTTGCCCAGCCTTTTTTTGTATTTTAGGAAAGGGTCTACAGGGTGTTCAGGGTCTCACTGCTAGATGGGACTCACAGTAATCCACCTGTTTACAGCCTCCCAAGAGCTGGCATTACAGGCATGCGCCACCACTCCCCGTTTCAATTGCTGTCTCAGCACACTCAGGGGGCAGGGCCAGTCTGCACCAGAGATCAAACCCCTGACCCCTGAGCCTGCTTGTAGGTACTTTAGTCTGCTGAGCTATTTGGCCAATTCTAGGTTTTTGTTCTTGT
Source organism: Ctenomys sociabilis (assembly GCA_004027165.1). NCBI lineage: Eukaryota > Metazoa > Chordata > Mammalia > Rodentia > Ctenomyidae > Ctenomys > Ctenomys sociabilis. Next base: position 75,881 of record PVKA01003503.1, read on the forward strand.
AAACAATGTTGCAATAAACTTTTTACATATATTTTTACAAAATTAAATTCAATAGTTTGCTATAGGTGGCTAGACCAGACTGCTTTAGATAAATGTTGCCCTCCTATACTATACTATGCTACAAAGTCCAACTTCAGGAGAGGCACAAAATCCTACTTCAGAGATAAGTTATTTTTTTAAAAAAATCTAAATTCTTAGAATAAATTGCTGAAGGTATTTTAGCTTATATTTTATAGTTTCACATTTTATTAGCAATAAAGTCTTATTGCCTGCTTTTATCTGTATACATATCTTAATCTTAGAAAAAATATGCAAACACAAAAACCCAAGCTTACAAAACAAATAAGTCAGGGAGTAACTATTTGCATTACAAAATAATTATTTGCTTTTCAAAATGGTACCAATTTAAATTGAAAAATACATTAGACAATATTTGAAATACAGTCAGATTTATAAAAGTTGAACTTAAAACATGACTGTTCCAGAATATATCAAGCAGAGATGTATCCAATTTGGCTTGATTTTATGAGTCTGAGGAAGTCAGTTTAGTCTGTTGTGGGTTTTTTTTTTTGAGAGGTATATCATGCACTGTGTAAGGAATTGTAAATGATCAACACAATTGTGATTAAGTGGATTTTTTTTCCCTCTAAAACTCTTGCTTTTAAAAAACTCATTATTAAAGTCCACTTCCAAAGCAGAAGGAGGATCCATTTCCCTTCCCGCGGCCTGCAGGCTTCGTGTGCACGGAGCACATATGGCGCATAGCAAGCAGTCAACCTCCCAGCAGCGTATTTGCAGAATCAACAGTACACACTGAACCAAGCCACGCCCCATGTAAGGGACTGTAATCGCCCTTTACTCTCTGGTGGAGGACACGGGTGCTAGGCGGGGTGCGGAGGAGACCTGATCGAGGCTGAGATAGCTGAAGGGAATGGAAACACAGCCTTACCAGCGTGTGGGGGTTCTTAGTCATTGGCTCTAATTCCCTTGCCAGACACATGAAATGACAGTGCTGTAGGGCTTAGAAAATTGGGGCAACTCAGGGGCAGTGGGCGGCGGAGAATGTATTAATGACAGCCTGCCTGGGCCTCTGAGGGACAGACATGCACTCTCCACACGGAACCAGCCCAGTCCTGTCTAGCAGAATTTCTGTCTTTTGTCCCAATCGCTCATCCTTTCTGAGCCCAATTCTAAATACACAGCGTGCCATTCTAAAATACTGCTCTTTGTCCCTAAGAGGTATGTGGCCACTGGAGAGGCCTGAAGGGAGACGCTGGCACCCGGCCAGTACATTCGGGAATCCCTGCCTGTGCTGCCCATAATTAGCATGCTGCCTTCAGAGCAGGGGGCTGGCCTGGGAGGAGGGAGGTGGCAGGCCCCTGGGCGCTTCCTTTTTTCTTCTCTGCAGCCCTGCCTTCCTTCAGGATCAGGTGCCCTGTACCTTTCTTGCTGCACCCAGGGGGCTGTTTGGCACTTTCTGAGTTTATGGCCTCTGACTAGAAAAGGACCAAGCTATCATCTTTTATGAGGTCAGTGGGTAATTAAAGTAATGAAGTGGGAAAAGAAAAATACTGGACCTGGCAACAGAAGAACTGGGTTTACTTTCAGCTGGACCAGTAGGTACTTAACTGTGTGGCTTCGGGCTGGCCACTTCATCCCTCTAGACCCAAGTTTTCTCAGCAGATGGTAATGGCTCAATACAGTGATCTTTCAGGGAGGGATTGTGTGTGTGTGTGTTTGTAGCATGAAAACAAAATTCAAGGAAGAATGGGTCCAAGCAACCACAGCTCTCGGGGTCCAAACTGAAAGTAACAGCTAGAATGGGGGAGGTTCAGGGCAGAAAGTTCTTTGCTATGACCCTCTATAGCAGATGACCCCAAAGTTTAGAGACATAGAGAAAAAAAATTGCTAATGATTTTATGGCCAAAAAACTCAGGAAGGACTTGTCTACTATGTGGTTATTGGGTTTCAGGGTACAGGGAAATGAGGGGGGTTACCACCCTCAAAGTCTCGGATGGCTGTGTCTGGGAGTCCCACTCCAGGGCTGCTCACTTAGGGCTGTGACTGGAATGCCCGCCCACCAGGGCTCTTGGTGACTGGGCGCCTACAGAGTAGCTGGCCTTGCCCACAGCAGGTGTCCCCAGGCAACCAGGCAGAAGCGGCCTGGCCTTTTCTGACCTGGCTGCAAGGTCTCACAGTGTTACTTGTACCATTCTTTGTTGTCACCAGCCGAGTGAGCAAGAGGAGGAGGAGGAGGAAGAGGAAGAGGAAGAAGAAGAGGAGGAAGAAGAGGAGAAGGAAGAAGAAGAGGAAGAGGAGAAGAAAGAGGAGGAGCCAGTCCTTATCTTGATGGGATGATCTTGGAGAATGTTGGGGCCACAATTTAGAAGTGCCCCAGGCACCTTCCAAGAGCACTCTGGTTTCCTTAGTATCTTTGAAATAAATGTCTTGATAATGTATATAATTTAATTAGCTCCTGAGACAAGAGGCTCCCTGAGTAATCTGGCCTGCCAAGTCCTTAGGAGGTAAGTGTACTTGGAGTCACTGCACTTTCAAGTAAATTATATGGCTCCACACTGGAGATAACTCTAACCTCTGCAGCTGTTTGAAGTGAGTCAAGTTAGCTGCATAATTCCTCAGTGCAGGGAAAAGGTAAAGAGCTGTAGAGCAATCACTTAACCAGACTACAATTTCCAGGCTGATGTGAACACTTCAGAAACAGACTTCCGTTGCTGGGAAGCTGATGGTGCCGGTGAACACAGAGCTAGGCACTGCAAGCTTTGAGGGAAAGAGACCCAGTAACCAGAGAAGAGACCCTCGTCCCCAGGAGAGCGGGGTCTGACAGCGCTGAAGAGTGCCCCACCTGCTCCCACTGCCTGGGCCCCACTGCTCAGGCCCTGTGGCTGAGGCCAGCACACTTCCTGTGGCCTTCCTGGGGTCTCATTTCAGTGACTATTTCTTCCCATCCTGTGCAGTAGCCCATCACATGGAGTGCAGTTCCTGGGGATTAAGCAGTTTCCGAAGGTTGTTATCACTCTTCAGTGGAGCAGGTCTTCAAACACCTACCTGGCTAATTACTGTGGCCCAGTGATTGGGGAATCACCAGAGTGATTTTAAACACACGCACACACCCCTCAAGTGAGCCTCTTCCTGTTTGTTTTGTTTCTGTATTTCCAAAGCCAGTGGTTCATGAGAGACAGTAGAAGGACAAAATAAGAAGACATATGGTACTGCTTAAATGATTCCCCAAAAGGGAAAGTATCCAATATTAAATTATTCCATCTTTCTACTATTATGAGGTAGAGAAGAGGCATTTCAACCAAGAAAATCATAGTGTACCCACAATGCCCAAAGGAGACTGAATTATATTATCAACATCCAAATACAGTCAGCAATATTTCACCAGAAAAGCTGCTTTGCAAAAATTAAACCTCTAATGTTTACACTGGGAAATACCACGTCCTTCCCTGCCATCTCCCCAATCCTCCTCACCCCTCACACACATGCACACACTGTCTGTCTCTGTCTCTCTTCCCAGAATCCTGTTCGTGAGGCTCATTCAACTTCTTTTTTTTTTTTTTTTTTTGTTTGATGAAACTGGGGATTGAGCTCAGGCCCTTGCACTTGCCAGGGAAGCACTTATTCCACTGAACCATCTCCCCAGCCCCAACCTCTTTTTTCTTAACATATCCAAGTTGCCCACCATGTCTCCAAAAGGAAAATCTACATAAAGTAGGACTGCTTTTTTCTTCTTTTTTTTAATTTCTAGAAACCCAGAGCTTCATCTGATACAGGACATGGAAAATGGCATCAGGAAAGAAATCAACTAGACAATTTCTGGAGATCTCTGTTCATCTAATAACCAGAGTGGCAAGGGAGGTCTGGAGTTCACTTGGTTCATGCAGCTCAGCCGCTCTCCACTCAACCCAGGCCTAAGCTTGTTATGCAAAGGTGTCACAGGAAGAGGGAAATTGGGGGGAGCATTTTTATTCACAATAAATGCATTCACATAATGTAAAATTATAGAAGTGTGTTTTGAGAAGCTGGCGCTCCTCTCCCTCCCCTCTTGGCCGCCCCTGTGCTGTCAGTTTCCTGTGTATCCTCCCAGGTCTGGGCTGATCCGAGCAAACACATTTCCATGCCGCCATTTTTGAAAAAGAATTTAGAAGCAAGGATCCAGTTTCCTGTGTCTTAGTTGAGGGCACGCGGGCAGCAAAGTCACTCTGGTCCCTCCACAGCTTGTGAGAGTGGACATGACTTCTCAGTTACCTCAGCAGGACACCCAGCTTCTTTGAGTTTGGCTTCTTTGGTTAAACCTGGTCTTTGAGCCTCTTCATTCTTCAAACTTTCAAAATCTTTGTTGTCTACTTAAGCAAAGTTTTAAATAATTGGGGCCAGGGAGATGGCTCAGTGGAATAAGTGCTTGCCTGGCAAGCGCAAGGGCCTGAGTTCAATCCCCCGGTTCTGCAAAAAAAAAAAAAAAAAAAAAAATCAAAAAGTTTTAGATAATTTAGTCATCTTTGTCTAACCACAGAAATACATGTACCCCCTTTTCAGAAAAGAATGAAAAGCACCCTGGCAGCGTGGTGTGGGCACCCATTTAAGTGACTGTCATTCTGCCCAGTGCAAGTGTTAGCGAGTATGTTGGTTCCTGCAGTCCACATACTGGCCTTGGTTGATACGGAAAAGACTTATGAGATCTGCAGTCTTCCCTTTTGCTGGTCTTTATCTTGTACCTACAAATAGAGGAAAAGTGGGCTGAGAAATACAATCATGCTTCACTGAATGTTGGGGGGGGATCCGAAAAATGCCCTGGTAGACAACTTTGTCCTTGTGCAGACACTGCAAAGGGAAGGCACGCAAGCCTAGCTGAGTCACAGGTGACGTGGCTGGGCTCTAGGCTTACACATATAGTATAGCCTGGTGCACCTCTGATCAACTCCAGTATAAGCACAAAAAATTGATGTAATCAGAGATGTAGTTGAACATGAGATGATACTGTTTTACAGTCGCCTTTTTTTTATACATAGAAGTATACTTTAAAGTAACAGTGAAAATGAAAGTTGCTGGTACAAAAGTACAATGGGCAGCTCAGGCCTTTGTTCTTGTTTTCATCAGCACCACCACAAAGGTTAGGTCACCTGAAGGCGTGGCACACTGGGTGATGCACCTGCTAAGGTGTTACTAGACGGCACACACATTGTTGGGACACTGCCATGCAGGTATGCTGTCTCTTGTAGCCCAAAATGCCGTTATGCACAGCATGACTACGTCTTTACTCTTTGGACATCAGGACTCTCAAACTGGCTAATTTTGTAGGTTTCAGAGGCTGCAGGAATGTGACACAGGCAGCCAACTGTGGCTGGGGGTTGTGTGGAAGATACCACAGAACCCAAAAACAATGAAATAATTGAAAAACTCACATTTCAAATACACTAAAACACAATAACAGTGTGATTTGTTGTCAATTTTTGGTGCAGTGCTCCATAACAAATAAATAAAAGATGAATTAAATTTTAAATGACATACAGAATAAACTATTACATGAGTGCATATTATAACAATTGTTTTACATTGTAAATGCTTTCCTAAAGCATTATATTATAGGTGAGTTTGTGAAAATCAAATAAAATTTGATTAAATATTTAAAGAAATCCCTAAGGTGATTCATTTATTTAATATTATATCTTAAGTACTTTTTATTAAAAAGGAAATACATTTCCTTTGAATATTGTAAGTTTTCTTTCTTCCTTTTTTCTTTCTTTTCGGGGAAGTGGGATGGAACCCAGGATCTCACGCATACTAAGCAGTTGCTCTACCCACTGGGCCATATCCCCAGTGTTTTTATTTATTTATTTAATTTTAAGACAAAGCCTCATTAAGTTGCTAAGTTGCCCAAGCTGGCCTGGATCTTTTGATTCCCCTGCCTGAGCCTCCAGAACAGCTGAGATTATAGGCAGGTGCCAGTACCCACAGTAAATTTTTAGCAGTACAAGTATACAGCAGAAACAACCCTGTACCTCCCTGTACCCATCTTAGTTTATTACCCTTGTTCTTCCAAGACAGCTAATGTGCTTCAGGAATTTCTGATTTTTCCTATAGAAACATTCTCCATATTGTCATGTAGCTCCACTTCAGAAACACAAGAGAGAATGCAGAGCCAATCCATTCTCTGCATGACATCAGTCCATGCAGCAGTCCTGTACCCTTCTCACCTTCTCACCTTCCCCTACAGCCCCATGCTGCCCTAGAAGCAAGGTCAGCCATGGGCTATTCAGCCAGGCCTATTCCATTTGATAGCTTTTCAATGAAATGAATATCAACTTTGTAGAATAAAATACCTTCCAACAGTCTCCGTTTATAAACTGATTCTGCCACATACTGAGCATTGTCTCCTTGGCCTCCCAGTATCCAAGCTTCATTCCCACAACTCAGGATTCCCTGGACACCAGGTTCCACAGAGGCACCACCACAGGGCACCCTGGGTCCACTGCATGCTCCATCATGGGCAATGCCCTGAGCCACCTGATCTCCTTGGTGTGGAAGCTGCAGACTCTTGCCCAGCTCTGTAGTGGCTTCCAGCATGAAGACAAATCCAGTCCCCACGACTCCATCTAGGCCAGAAGGAGAAGTGTCATATTTTTTAAACACTGAAGTATTTCCTAAACTTAGATGTGTGGAATCATTTGAGAAACTCATTAAAAATAAAGATTCCTGGGCTCCCACCCAGAAATTCTGGAGCAGCCAGGTGGCCTGGGAATCTGTATTTTTAATGAGAGCTATGAGCAAAATTGATTCAGCTCTGTCATGGACTGACCTGCTATTTGTCTTAAGGGCTGACTATCTTTATTTGTCAGCTATCCTGAAGTGGTACTACCATATGGACGTTTTATTTTCCAAAAGAACAAAATAAAAATAAATGCTAAGAAAAATTCCTTGCCAGACTTGGATTGTTGAGCTTCTGAAAACACATCTCCAGCCCTGCCGGGTGTCTGAGAAGACTGCAGCCCTGCTCTAGCAGTGCAGCCCCACTCCGCCTGGGACACTGTAGCTGCCACGTGCAGGTTGAGACAGGGCTGGAAGGTGCACGTTTACTTGTGTGTAAAGAGAGGGCACGGATCCCAGCAGCTTCAGCTTAGCTAAACTCGTTTTTTGGAAAATATTTTTGGCTCCTGCGGTTTCATGCTTTCAAGCTCCATTTTAAGCACCAGGTCCATCCAAACCCACCACAGCTGAGTGGTACTATCCAAGGAAGACGCTGAGCTTCACACAGATCTCTGCTGAGTCTGTAAAAATTTCACAGATTTGTCCAAACTGCCTTGTTGAAAAATCAAAACAAAAAATCACTAATCCCAGTGGGGGTTTGGAGGGTCCTGTGGCTTTTCTCCAAAACTATGACAAAAAGCAATGGTCAGTCATGTGACTTAAAAGCTAAAGGTTTCATTTTGAAACCTAAAAGAAACCCACAAGCTTAGTCTTAAAATACACTCCCAAGAGACAAAGGAGGAAAAAAAAATATTTAAAAAATCATCTGAGTTTTGACCTAGGAAAGACAGACTAAGGAAACTGTCCAAACCAAATGTTGTCAGGGCTCACTACATTTTAAAGCCAAAGCTGAATTTTATTCCACTGGGGTGACACTGTTTATGAACACTGTCTGCAGCACTGGATTGCCTCAGAACATTCAGGAGGACTGGAGGCCTTTTCTTGTTTGTGCTATGAACGGAAGGAGACTGCTGCCCTGTGAAATGAGCACCAACATAAACGGTGAGATTTTTGTTTTATCATATCTGTCCTCCTCTAGGAGATGTAGACAACACAGTATGAAATATATTATGTTTTCTCTATTTTAAAATAAAATTTTACTTATTAAATATCAGGTCCATTGACAATTAATAACTCTTACACTGTAGTAGGCATAAGTATAATCTGAAGAACTTGCATCTGAATAGTCTTGTCATTATGTAACAAACTGAGCCAAACTGTAGGGGCTTAAGAGTAGCCCTTTCTTGACTTTGTGCATCAGGTATCCTGGCAGTGCTCTGCTGAGTGATTCTTCTGCTCCATATGATTGACTGAGGTCACCCACTGGCATATGGCTTATGGCTGGTTCCATCTGGGGGGCTGAAGACACCTTTGTTCCATGCCTGGCAAATTGGAGGGGTAAGCATAAAGCTGGCTCAGCAGGGCTTCCTTTGGAGTCTCTCCATATTGTCCTGGTGGCTGAGGGTCTCAGACACCAAGGCTAAGCCTGGCACTGGCTAAAGAATCATTCAGTGGTCAGCACAGCTATAAACTAGTTTCAAGAGGTAGAGAAACAGACCCCACCTGTCAATGGGAGAGGGTCAAACATTTGTGACCATTTTTCATCTATCGTAGTACAAATGCCAGAGTTCTACTTCCAAAAGCCCTGATTTATTAAGTGTGTGGTACAGTCCAAGATCTGCATTTTAGAAGACAACCAATAAGATCCTGGTACAAGAGTAATTGCAGCACTCTTTTTTTTCAGAAGATCATTTTATAAAACGTGCCTTCAATTAATCAATCCTTCAATTACCCAATACTGACTGACTGCGTAACATGCCCAAAGTCACTATCAACTGCTCTGGAGTGCAGAAGGAAGCATAAAGACCTTTACCCTGGTGGTATTCATGCCTCCTTGGAGCTAGGGGCTGGGGAGTGTGGCCCGGATGCCACAGCCAAGGTGACTCAGGCAAAAATTGAGGCTGAGCTACAGAGAAAGAAGAAGTCAGCCTGAGTAGGTGGCCAGAATGAATTACTGGAGGAAGTGGCTGGTCTCTGCAAAGCTTCCAGAAGAAGTGGGGCTGGACAAAAAGGACCAGGAGGCATGGTAGATCCTGAGCACATTTTGCAAAGTGTAAATCTTTTTTCCCAGGCTTTTGACAGGATGATCTCTCCTAGGTAGGGTCTTGGCTTGGGCTGTCATAACAAAATACTACAGACCTGTGATTTAAACAACATCTCACAGTTTTGGAGCCTGAAAGTCCAAGATCAGGTCCCAGCAGGGCACAAGAGGCAGAGAAACAAACCTAAGAAGAGGTGGGTACAACATGTCAAGTGGATCAGCTCTGGTTGCCCAAAGATGTCTTATTGCGCTGGTGGGGCATTTCTCCATGTAAAGCAATCCTTGCACAGACGAGATTACTCTCAATGCTAAGCATTCAAGTTTTAAAGCCAACTCTCAAGACACTGGGGCCAGCAGCGTTCTGGGATGGTTTTGGTATGCAGGCAAGAGCCGAAGCACAAACAATTGGAAGTTCAAGGCTAGCTGTTAGCCAGAAAACAGACAGGCAAGGAGCCAAAGGGCAGATGGAGCACAGGCTGAGCAGCCATGGCCCCCAGGAAACAGAGAGATCAGCGGGACAGAGGATGCTCTGCAGACGGCCAGCAGCCAGGAAGACGGAAATAGTCACGAGTAAGGCATGGAGGACAGTCCAGGAAGACGGGTGAAGCCCCAGCCCTGCCGCAGGAACTGGACCACAAAAAACAAGGATCTGCCAGGGTCTCGCTGCTGGTAGGAAAGCCTCTGGTGCACTTCCTGCTCTTGGACCAGCCCGGGGTCTTTGCATCCAGCCTAGGCCTGGTTGGGAAAGGAGAACCGGAATTCGGAGCCAATTAGATGGAGGGACTGCTTGTACAGGTGCAGACCTGGCTCGGTAAACTGTAGATACCTCTACAACGAGACAAGGGCTCCTCCCGCCAGGCAGATGCAGGAGCTACCCCGCCCCCAGACCTGGGGAGCAGAGCTCAGACTGGATTCGGCTCCTCCCCTTCGTGTAACCACAGGTATACAGCCCCATGTGGTCACTTTGGAGTGAAGGCCTATTTTGGTCTTGAAATGATTTGGATATACTGGTCAGATTCTAGGATTTTGACTTTAAGTCAGAAACAATTTGAATTTCGTAAACTGAGTTTCCTGATATTTCTGGGGTGCTGTAAATAAGTCATCTCTCCAGGGGGATATTAGACTGTAGTTTAGGTTAATCTGGTAAAAGGGGCAATCTGGCCCCAGGGGCCCGGTGCATGAGCACTGAGGCCCACCTCCACCCAGCCAGGAAGGGGATGGCGTGCGCAGAAGGCACGCTGGAAGGGCGACCGAAAGGCACCGCGGCCCACAACCCACTTCCCAGCCATTCTCCATGCCCTGGCTACCAAGAACAAAGCCTTCCGCTGTGCTCCTAAGGTGCAGCGCACACCTTTCGCTATGGAGGATGCCAGGCCCTTTCTTTAGAAGCCAGCGCCTCCACAAGCCCAGTGACCTCAGCCCACTTCCTGGGGGAGGTGCTCGCACCGGGCCCGCCAACTTTTGCTCTGACTTTCCAAGGAGCTCCTCACTCCGCTTCCTAATTTCCATCAACCATCAACTAGCATTTCCTCGTGAGTTCACACCAGGGAGCGCGACACGGGTGCTGAAGAGGCTCACAGCCTGATTACTGTCACAGTTGGTCTGCTGTATTATTTTTTACCAGTTCTTTTTTGTTTTTGTTTTTTGCACTGGGGGATTGAACTCAGGGCCTTTAACTGAGCTATATTGCACCCCCCCTTTTTTTTTTTTTTTATTTGAGAGTGTCTCACTAAGGTGCATAGGCTTGAACTTGTGATCTTCTGGCCCCAGCCTTCCAGAGTGCTGGGATTATAGTCCCCCACTCCATTAGCTATCAGTCTTCTTTCTGAATTCCTTCCTTCCCTCCCTCCTTCCTTCTCTCTTTCCTTCCCTCCCTCCCTCCCTCCTTCCTTTCCTTTCCCTCTTTTCTTTCTTTTTTTGGGGCGGGGTGGAGATCCAACCAAGAGCTTTATGCTGGTGAAGTAAGAACTCTACCTCTGAACCCCAGCCCCAGCCCATCATTAGCTCTTTTTGGGGGGCGGGTTCTGGGAATCAAACTCACCATTTGAAGCTTGCCAGCCAGGTGCTGTGCCGCTGAGCTATACGTGCAGCCCTATTAGCTTTTCCTTATGCTCATCTTTCATTCAATATTATTTTTTTACATCCTTGAGATGTGGCACATGACCTATTGTGGGCAGGCACATGATTAGGACGCGGCCTCTCCCCTCGATGAGTTGGCAGAGACCAGAAAAGACAGAAGAGGTAACAGGAGGACTGACAAGTGGTTGCATACCTAGTGACATCCCCTCCTTCCTCCTCCTGCATGGATGTGTACACACACACACACACACACACACACACACACACACACACACACACACGCACTCTGCTGCATGAGCTTCTTCTGGGAGGAGAGGCCAGGAAAGTGAAGGTCATGTGTTGCCAGTGAAGGCAACGTGTGTGTGTGTGTGTGTGTGTGTGTGTGTGTGGAATGCACAGTCGTCCTGTGTGGGGGCTGCCGTAGTTTCATAATTGAAGTAGGCTTTTTTTTGTAGAGTACTGTTGCTATTTTCACTGTAGTGCAAAAAGTAAGAATTTATTTCTAATATTTTTTAGACTTTCTACACCAAAGCTCAGTCAATTTTAATGCTTTTTTTTAACTCAATAAATATTAAACCTCAATACTTCATTTTTGTGAACTTTTTCCTGTTTAGCACTCACTGTTTAATATAATAAAACTCATAAAATTAAAATGAATAATTCATCAATAGAAATATTCTAAAGAATAAATGTGGGTCTCACAGATCCATGTTTCTGTGCATTGAGGACATAATCAGTCTCATGCTCAAAGGCCTGCACTCATTTTCTGACACGGGGGAAGGTTCAGGCTGGAAAGAAAAGCCAAGGTGTGCCTTCCCTGTCACTGTAGGGCCACACTGTGATCAAAAGTACGTGAGTCTGTGCCATGTCTTCAGTCATGCCTTCTTTATAGTTCTGAATTTAATTTAATTTTTTTTTTTTTCTGTATTTTCGGGAAGGGTCAACACAGTATTTAGGACTAGATTGGACTCGTAGTGATCCACCCGCTGTCCACCTGCTTACAGTCTCCCAAGAGCTGGGATTGTAGACGTGTGCCACCATACCCAGTCTCAATCACTGTCTCAGCATGCCCCGAGGATCAAACCCCCAGCTCCTGCACCTTCTTGCAGTTTAGCACTTTAATCTGCTAACCTACTTGGCTGACCCATAGTTCTGAATTTTAAAAGATCTAGTAATTTATATTTCATGGTTTCATTAGTAATCAAACTTGAAATTTTCTGGTCACTACCAAGATTAAGCTTGTTACACAATACGGGTCATTTATGTTTCAACTTCTTTGAAAGCCTGTTCAAGCCCTTTGTCCATTTTTATTCTGGGCTAAGTCATTATTGTTATTCACCTTTAAGGGTTTGTCATATATTACAGATAATAATCATTTAACAGTTTTGTTTGTTTCAAAAATCTTCCTCTGTTTTGTGATGTTTATTTTCATGTTCTTTTTTTTTTTTTTTTCTGGTGGAACCGGGCATTGAACTCAGACCCTTGCGCTTGCCAGGCAAGTGCTTACTCTACTGAGCCATCTTCCCGGCCCGTATTTTCATGTTCTTTAGAAAGTCTCTTTTTTAATACTTTGCACACACAATACAACGTTTTCATATTTCAATCTCCCTCTTCCCTTCCCTTGCATCCTTCTCTATTTTTTTTTTTTTTTTGCGGAACCAGGGATTGAACTCAGTCCCTTGCACTTGCCAGGGAAGCGCTTATTCCACTGAGCCATCTCCTCAGCTCCACATCCCTTTCTAAAGGAATAAATATTGTTCATTTTCTTTTAGATAGATTTATCAGTATTTTCTTTTTGGTTAAGTTTTTTTTTTTTTTTTTTTTTTTTTGGTCTTTTACTAAGTCCTTCCCTTCAAGTCATGAAGATGTGAGCTTTTGTTTTCTACTTAAACTCTTAAAGCTTTGCTGCTTAATTTACTGGGAGCTGGAAGAGTATGAGGTAAGGATCTATTTTGTTTGTTTCTGTGACTAAGGGTGGCTAATTGAACATGATTCACTGCATGTCCCCTTGTACCTCAAGTGATTCCAATGCCACTTCATCTTACATTGCTTCCGTATCTGTAGGTCAATTTCTGTGTTTTCTATTTTGTTGACTGTCAATCTGATTAGTCCTATTCTAATACTGTCTTAATTTTCACAATTCTGTGAAAAAGTATTGATATCTGGAAGTTCAAATTTCCTCACCTTATTTTTCTTTATAAGTGCATAGCTATCTTCTTTATAAGTGCATAGCGATGATCCTCAATATATGTTAACATTCAATTTGTCAAGTTCTTCAAAAATCTCTGTTGGAATTTTCATTAAGTGAGATTATAGGTGAAGTGGAGGAGAATTGATATCTTTATGATACTTCATTTTCCTATTCATTAAACAATATGTCTTCTTTTATTATGTATTTTTCATGTTTTTATTCATTCAAAACTCAACTGCAATGGATCAGACACACACTACCCCAAGATACAAAGTTGCTGCCCTCATGGAATATACATTCTAGTAGGGAGAAAACAATAAACTAAATAGATAAATAAAATAATAAATAGGTAAAACAAATAAGTGAAAAAAACTAAGAGTGAAAAGGCAAAGAGGAAACCAGTTATGTGCCTGTCTAGGGAAAAGTATGCCAGGCAGAGGGTTGGCAAATGTGTTCAGGCTCTGCTGGGCCTGTTGGAAGAATTCTGAGGAGTCCAGAATGGTTGAGAGGGGAGATAACAAAGGTAAGAGATGTGATTTGGCCACGAGTCATGGCAGGGCCTCTGCTCAGCCTAGGAGGGATGGGTCCTGACTGTCCCGACAGGGCTGCCCTGGCGACTCTGGAAAACTGATGATGGAGGATCAGGAGGCTGCAGAGAGGCCTTCTATCAAGTCCTGTAATAATCCTGATGATACAGACAACGGCCTGCTCCAGAGCTGTAACAATAGAGCAGTGAGTAATGGCCAGTGGAAAGCAACACCAGTGGGATTGTCTGACAGACTTAGTATAAAGTGAGAGAGAAGGCAAAGGCTGCTTAGTCAAGAGGTTTGCTTTGCTAACAGGAAGATGTTGCTGCCCTTGACCAAGATGGAGGGATGAGGGGCCAATAGGCTGCACAAATAATGTACTGGAGATGAGGATGAGATTTCTATGAAATGTCTTAAAGTGAAGTTTTTGTAAAAAAATAGGACTCCCACTGAAGCTGCACATTTCAAAGTTATCTGCATTGTGTCATTCAGCAAGCCAACAGAAAGTAAAGGAATATTCATATTAGGAATATTGGAGGGCCAGGGAGATGGCTCAGAGGAATAAGCACTTCCCTGGCAAGCACAAGAGCCTAAGTTCAATCCCTGGCTGCTCAAAAAAAAAGGAACATTGGAGGTGGAGTTATTTACAAAAAAACTAGTTTTAGAGATGGAAGATATAGAAAAATACAAGAGATTGTAGAATCCTGGGATTCTGCATTAAATATCAAAGTGTAAGAAAGAGAAATGTTAAAGAAATTTGGAAAATTCAGCAAAGAATGAGCCCTTCGGAAGAATTAGTAATCAACTGGGTAAGGCCTTGTGAAGCAGGATCTGAGGAAACAAAAGCCCCATGTCATTCTTCTTTTCTCCTTTAGTATCTTTCCTACCACTCACCATTCATTGGACACAGTAAATAAGAAGCCAGAATGTACATAGGCCTTTTGATAAAGCACACAGAACACAACTTCCTATGTAGAAATTATGTGGAGAAAACTGAAGAATATTTCTAGAAGGAAAAAGAAAATACCAAGAGCCACCAGATAGGATGGTAGTGAAAAGAACCACGACTACACAAGAAGACATGGGAATATGTGCAGATCACCCTGAGGTCCAGGACTGAACTCCAGAACATTTTTGTTCCTAGAGGATGGACAGCTTAAGTGGAGTGAGCAAAGCAGACTAAGAAGAAGCCACCAGAAGGAAACAGCAGAGGGTGTGTCTGAGAGGTGGGGTGAAGGAATGGTTCCACAGTACGGTTGCTGAGCACCGCACCTGCCGTGCGTGAGTCTAATAATAGGATGCAACCTCTCCACTGACAAGGGCTGTAGCCAAGCACAGGCCACAGCTGATAACAACGAGAGCAATGGTAGAGCAAGGGGATAGTGGGACAGAGGAATTAAAGAGTTGAGAATGAGCATGACTCTCAAGAAAGGTTGCTATATAAAGGATAGAGGAAAACGTGTAGTCACTGAAAGGAAAAGTAGATCCATGCAGATTGTTTTTAAGATCAGTACATGTTTGGGCTCTGATAGGAATGGCCCAGCACAGTAGAAAGGGAGGGAATGGGTGAACAGGAGGGACAAACTGGTGGGTAATGGCCTAGAACAAGCAAGAAGGGAGGGTGCTGGTGCTAGTGGAGGCGGCTTGGTTAGCGTATGGGGGTTTGTCCCCAGGAACAGGAGAGCTGTCAGGGTGAGGGTGTGCAGGTTTCCTTCTTCACTGCTTTAATTATCACAGTATAATAGAAAGCAAGGCCATCTGCCAACAGAACCTAGAAGATACTGGTGACTGGGAAGAGAAGGAGAAAACATGAAGCCCTCAACCACTTCACCAATCAAAAAACTTTTTGCTTGCATGCTTTCTAAAATAATCATGAAAAATGGCATCTCATGTATTATGAAAATATCTAAATTTTTTCACTATACATTTAATCATTATAAAGGATGGAATTTCACTTATTTAACTAGTTGGGAAAAAAGCAAAGTTACAGAATTTTAAAAATTCTTCTGAGCTACTTATTTTAAAAAATCGCAAATGAAGTTTGGGCTGTAGTGCAGTGGTTAGAGCACTTTCCTAGCATGTGCTGAGCAGAGCCCTGGGTTTTGCATTCAATCACCACTACTGTCCCCTCAAAATTTAACCAACAATTTATTTAGTTCGTGTTCATTTTATTTGATTCTTTATGTATTTAGTGTAAGGTCTCACTTGCAGAATTCTAGTGATCCCCCCATTTACAGTCTCCCCATTGCTGGGATTATAGGCATGAGACACCATCCCTAGTCTCGGTGGCTGGCTCAGTGCACCTGGGAGTGGAGCCAGCAGGGCATGTGGTGCCAGGGATCAAATCCCAGTTCCTGCACTTTCCTAAGCAGGTGCTTGGTCTGCAGAGCTATCTTGCTGGCCCAATGTTTCTTTCCTTTTTTTTTTTTCTTTTTCTTTTTCTTCAGTACCGGGGATCAAACTCAGGACTGTGCTTGCCAGGCAGGCATTTAAGCCATTGAGCTATCCCCCTGATCCCCTTGTTCACTTTAAAAGCAAAGAACTGAAAACTGCATTGCAATAGTTCATATATTACCCAGTAATGAGTCATTCATTTTCTTAGAAGTTTGAGTTGTTCCTTTATCTGGTTTCCTATGAATTTGGGGCCATGAACCATACTAAGATTCCTAGCAGCTGAGACCCAGAACTTTCTTTTGGTCTTTTTGCATTAAGAAGAAGACAACTGTGAGAGCAGACTCCTGGATTCTGGAGATTCTCTGGCAATTTTGGGAAACTGTATGTCTGTAAATTTTCTCCCTTAAAAGACAATGTATTTTTTTAGAAGTCCTCATGTATTCATTTTCAAAAAATTGTATTAAGAAGCATGTGCCAGGCCCTGGGTTTAATCCTCAACACTGCCCAAGACAAAGCAAAACAAACCACCAGTTTCACCTCGACATGAGCTGCCACAGTAGAAGATGCCTGTAGTCCTCCTAGATACTTGGAGCGGTGTGGGGAGGATCCCTTGGGCCCAGGAGCTCAGGGCCAGAGCAGCAGACTGAGACCCTGTCAGAAGCAAAATAAAACATAGGTGACATAAAACTTAGCAGTTCAGCCATTTTTAAGTGTACAATTTAGTAACAACAAGTACACTTACATTGTGCAACTGTCACTACCACAACTTTCTCATTGTCCCAAATTGAAATTCTGTACCTAGTAAACTGTAACGTCTCACTTCTCCTTTCCCAGCCGCTAACATCTACCCTTCTACTTTTGGCTCTATGAGTCTGATCATGTCTTAGCACCTCAGGTAAGTGGAATCATACGGCACTGGTACTTGCAGACTTGCTCATCTCACTTAGCATGAAGTTCCCTAGGTTAATTAATGCTGTACTATACATATCAGAATTTTACTTTTTCAGCCCCTGGTGTGCTGTGCTGGTCCCACTCCCAGGGCGTGCTCAGACAGTGATGGAGACTGAGTGTGGTGGCATGCACTTGTAATGTCAGCACTTGGGAGGCTGAAAACAGGAGGATCACTACAAGTCCAATCTGTGTAGTGAGACCCTATAGACCATGTATTAAATACATTTTTTTAAAAAAGAATTTTACATTCATTAAAACAAACTGAAAGGGGCCGGGGAGAGGGCTCAGTGGAATAAACACTTCCCGGGGAAGCACAAGGGCTTGAGTTCAATCCCCGGTTCCACCAAAAATAAAAACAAAAACTGAACAACACACACACACACACACACACACACACACACACACACACACACACACATTTTGTATATCTATTCATCTGTTGGTAGACATTTGAGCTGTTCCCAATTTTTGGCAATTGCAAATTAATGATGCTATGGGTATGGGTATACAAATATATGTTTAAATGCCTGCTTTTAATTTTTAAGGTATGTACTGCACTCAGAAGAGGAATTGTGTGGGCTGGGATATAGTTCAGTGGCATCAGTGCCTGCCTGGCAATCTCAAGGTCATGAGTTCAATCCCAGGTACAAAAAAGAAAAAAAGCTAGTTTTGGACCAGGGAGATGGCTCAGTAGAATAAGTGCTTGCCTGGCAAGCACAAGGGCCTGAGTTCAACCCCCAGTTCCACAAAAAAAAAAAAAAAAGAGAAATTGCTAGATACTATAGTGATCCTGTTTCATGTACTCATTTGTCAGACACTGGTCTAAGAGAAGAAGAACAAGAATAGAGCAGAGAAATACAGTATAATTGCAGGGTATTAGTAGAGCTCAGCTGAGACTAGCAATCTAGATTTAAAATAAAACCAGTCAGCCAGGCGTGGTGGCACAGGCCTGTAATCCCAGCACTCGGGAGGCTGAGGCAGGAGGATTGTTGTGAGTTCGAGACCAGCCTGAGCTACAAAGTGAGCTTAAGGCCAACCTGAACTGCATAGTGAGACCCTGTCTCAAAAAGACAAAAAAATAAATAAATAAATAAATAAAAATAAAAAATAAAATAAAATAAAACCAGTCAATATGTTTGTGTTTTTTTTTCCAGCTATATTCAGTTGTACAGGTGCAGGCATGGGTTAGAAGAACTGTTAGGTATGATTTTGGTTTAGCCAGGTTAGTGTATTAAATAAAAAAATGCAAATAAGTTGAGGATATGCATATGATCTGAGTGATTATAGCTATTGACTATGGATTACAAGCTGGTTAAGGACTTCAAGTGCATTTTATAAATCTTTATATACTGGCCTGGCAAATACTTTATTAAATTAATTTGTAGTTTCTTTAAAAATGAAAATCTTCTAAAATATGTTTTTTCATATTTGAGTGTACAAATAATTTTTTTATTTTTAATTTTTTTCATTTTAATGAGAGAAACGATAAAATAGCATTGAAATAGTTTCAAACAGGTTAGTAGAACAGTTACAATAATTAATACATTACATATTGTTGTCTTTGTAGTTGTTATTCAGAAGACAAGATGCAGAAGTGATGTCTAAACAATATTAGGTGTAAAAACAAAATTGATTTTCTAAATTAATCATATATGAAATGAGGCTAAAAGCTCTTACTAATATCAATGCTTTGTATATAGATTATTTGGGGTTCTTTTGTAGGGGTTCATACTTTCCGTAAACTCCATCAGTTGTGTTTCTTTTCAATTCTCGTGCTTTTTTTTCTCTTTTACGCCTTGCTCTGTTGGCTAGTAATTTCAGTGTAATGTTAACTACAAAAGGGGTGGTAAGTGGTGTAATTCATCTGCAGGTTCCTACTCACATATCATCATGAATACAAATGTTAACTCCAGGTTTTTGGTAGGCACTCTATCAAGTAAATGAAGTTCATAAAAGTTGGTTAAGAGATACTTATAGTGCCCATTCAAGATGGTGTTGAGCAAATACTGATGATAGGCTTCAGTACTCCTTCATGTACTCCTGACTGAATACTGACATTTTCCAGATGCATTTTCTGTACCTGCTGACACTGCTGAGATACATGCCATGGTTTGGATTTAGACAAAACCCCAAAAGGCTCATGTGTTGCAGCAATGTGCAGGACTGGGTGCTGGAGAGGGGACTGGATTGTGCAGGCACTAACTTCATCCAGGGATTGAACCAAGAGTCATAACACAAGGAAATGGAACTTAGTGCACCCCTCTTACAGTCAGAAATATGGAACACATGTACGGTTCCTACCTGGCAGTGGCAGGACAAGGGGTCAAAGCTGGTCTATCAGAATACAAACTCGTGCCCTTCAATCCACCATTCTCCTCGACAGCAGAGAACACCTCTTTCTCACACATCTCAAATGCCCTCCTAGGGGCACACTATCTATTCATAGTGCCCATTAAAGAATCCATGTTGAAATCAGCAAATACCTATTATATGCTTCAAGACCTTGGATTACTTAACACTTCTATAGTAAAAAGCAAAACACCCAGCCTGGGCAACAATCTGTCCCAAAAGAAAAAAAAAAAAATTTAAAAAATAGCTGGAGAAGCAGCTTAGTGTGAAGGCCCCTCAATTTGGTCCTTGGTGCCCAAAAAAATGGTATTTCCTAAGTGGATGCATTATAGGCAGAAGTCTCTCCAGTGAAGAGAAAGAAACAGTGCATACAAAAGCACATTTGAGCATGCTGACAGACAGGAGGCCCAGATCCCCAAATATCTGGGACAGAAGATTCTCCCCAGCCACAAGACTCTGGGGTGGGGCTCTAGGATAAACAAGGGCAGGAGATTCTCTACACAAAACTTTTGCCAAAATAGAATGAACAAATCAGCAGCTATAGCCAAAATAATATTTCACTGCAAGTAGAAAAACAGGCAGAAGAAACTACTCTGCTACCTCTTCTGAGAAAAGCAAAAATAAAGTTGTATTTCATCTTTAATTTTCCACCTTGTGGGCAAAAATAAAAGGAAAATTACTTCTGGGCAATTCTGCACGTATTACAGAATAATGAAGCTTCTTAGGCAGCTGAACAAGAAGCAGAGCAACAAATGTTCTCTCCAGAAAGGGATAATGCTGTCATTTCAAAACTAACCTTATAAAGAGGTCACTGGAGAGACGGGAGGTGCACCTCAGGAGCAATCAGCCACCCAGCATGAGCGAGCGAAGGAGCAAGACAGACAGCAGCGCTGGGGAGCAGAACACCTGGGACACTGACCTGCCATGCTCTCTGCTCCCTCAAGCCCGAGACCCTCTCTGCTCACAGCACCAAATCCAGGCATTTCCCATCAGCTATGTTGTCCCTCTCTCTTTCCACAGCTGAGCAAGCCACTGAACAATCTTGCACATCACTCAGGGTCAGGTTGATTCCAAACACCTTGCAGAGCCTAACACTTTCTGTCATTTCTCAGCATAACTGTGGGAGGGTCAGACCCATGTTTACTCTTTAGGATATTTCTTTCTTTCTTTCTTTTTTTTAATTTTTTAAAATTTAATAGGCATACAGGAAGACTGGGCTATCTTTTTGTTTAATGAATCTCAAATACCATAAAATCATTACTAAATGAAGTGGCAATTAACAACTGCAAAGCCAAAAATTGATGGGAAAAGTATTTTAGATGTATTTAAAATTGCCCACTTTTAAAAATATGCGAAATTCCAGATTTTGTGATGTTGGTATAAGTTAAATTTTTAAAATTTGTAATTCCTGTCATTTTATTTTCTCATTCATAATAAAAATTTGTAGGGCTGGAGAGGTAGCTCAACAGACTAAGTGCCTGCTTAAGCAAGCGCAGGGACCAGATGCTGTGCTGGCCCGCCCTATACCTCCCAGCACGCTGAGCTAGCCATGGAGCCTGGGCATGGTGGCACACGTCTGTATCCCAGCCCTGGAGAGGATGAAAACAGGATGGTCACTATGAATCTGAGCTGCATGGTGAGACCCTGTACCAAATACATTAAATACATAAGTAAATAAATAAAAATTTGTGTGCCTAATTTTGTATGTATAAGTTCATACTCTTTTTCTCAAAATGGGTCCCCTCATTACATGAGCTCAAAACCCAAATTCATCCCTGAGAGTGACTATAAAGTAGGAAATGAAAACTTAGGCATCGCCCCTAAGGTGGGAGTTGAGAGGCCACTGGGGATAGTAAGGTAATTTTTACATTAAGGATCTAACAGGATCTCTTGGGAAGTGAGATGTGAACCTGATAAATTCCAAAGAGTAAAGCACATGCCTCTGGCTGCCCTTCCTGGAGTCCCCTCCAGGAACATTCCTGGAGTTCTCTTCATTGACAAGTCAGGTTCATGTGAGATAAATGGTCCTCTTTCTCTACTTAAGTCTTCATGTAGTAATAGTCTTCAGGATTCTGTCCTTGCCCTTTTCTTCTGACTCCAGTTAACCACATGGTCTCCCTTCCAAATTTTTAATCCATACCCATAGTCAAATGATTTTCAAATCTTCTCTCCCATGCTATGCATGTCTCTCACATGTTTTTAAGTTTACTAAGATTTTCTTTTTGAGGCATCTCCCAGCACACAATAACCTTAAATGTCTCCCTCCATCACAGCAGAGGGGCCTTGTCAGCCATTTTGTGTTCCAGCCTTTCAGGGGCAGCTGTCTGATCAGGTTGTGTCAGTCAGCGTCCCCCCCCCCTTCTTTTTTAATTCATGTATTTGGTATAGGGTTTCACTATGCAGCTGGGACTCGTAGTGATCCTCTTGTTTTCAGCCTCCCCAATGCTGGGATTAAAGGTGTGCACTACCACATCTGGTCTCAGTGGCCAGCTCAGCATGACCTGGGGTAGGGCTGGTGTGGCATGCGGTGCCAAGAATTGAACCTTGGTCCCTGTGCTTGCCTAAGCAGGCACTTAGTCCATTGAGCTATCTTGCTGGCCCTTAGAGTCCCTTTCTTGATCAATTTAGAATTGGGAGAGAAAGTGAAAGATCCACTGCCTTAGCCTTCCTCAGAGAGCTTGGTTAGGGTTGAGTTGTAGGGCAAGACTTTCTAGGGAACAGGGAAACAGAAGGACTACTGGGTGTGCAGACAGAGGCAGAGGTGACCAACAGCCAAAGTGCGTGCCTGGTCTTTGTGTCAGATCTCACTGTTAAAGCTCCCTTTCACGTGCCACCGCAGTACCCCATAGCAAATTTCTCCCTTGAGTTTAAGGTAGTGGAAGCCAATTTCTGATACTTTATACACAGAAAAGTACATGTTAACTATGACCATTGTGTTACTACAAGCTCAGATATTTCTATCAGTGAATTATTAATTTTAATTTTGTTTGTTTTATTATATTAAACAATGAGTACTTAGTAGGAAAAAAGTAAAGTATTGCTTTTTTTAATATGCATTGAGTGTTTATATAAAAAAGCATCAAAATTTCCAACACTGACTAGTTTTTGCTGTATGAAGTTAAAAATGAACATCAGAAATAAAGGAAAATGGGGCCAGGGAGATGGCTCATTGGAATAAGTGCTTCCCTGGCAAGCGCAAGGGCCTGAGTTCAATCCCCAGTTCTGCAAAAAAAAAAAAAAAAAAAAAAAAGAAAAGGAAGAAATGAAAATGAATATAAGAACCACAATGAAAATACCAATAGCACTCTACCAAAAAGTAATCTTCACTTCAGTTATCGCACCTCCGACAGCCTGCACACAGGACAGCAGCACAGTCTACACACGTGCATCGCTTGCACTGACTCGCACGTCTTCTGCTCTCCTAGCCTTTCTGAAGGAAGTACTTGTCATGCCACTAGTGCTGTTCTACCAGGGGGTTCTGAGTATATGATGCCATGTGTGGGCAATGGGAACATACAATAAGGTATTACATTCTGAATATGAACGACACATGTAGGATAAATATCAACATTTTCAATTCAGCAATGCCCTTGCTTACAAAACCCAGAAGGTAACATCAGAAATAAATTCCTATATTTCACAGTGAAAATACCAACCGCACTCAACAAAAAAAGAACCTTTACTTCAATTATCACACACACATAAATAATCACAAAATAAGATATCAATAAAGTAAAATGTGTGCTTAGAATAGACATTAACATTTTCACATCAGCAGTGTGCTTGCTTACAAAACCTAAAAGATGACATCAGAAATAAAAACCCATGGGGCCCACGAGATAGCTCAATGGTCTAAAATGCCTGCTTGGGCAAGCATACAGAGACTGTGGTTCGATTCCCTGGCACCACATGCCACTGCAGCCCTGTACCCAGGGTAGGCTGAGCTGGACACAAAAATAAATAAATAAATAAATAAATAAATAAATATCCATGTGAACTGCAATGTAAATATTAACAAAAGTCTACCCCAGAAAGAATCTTTGTTTCAACTATCATACCCAAGGCAGTCTTCACGTATGACAATGGCATGTTCCATGCACATGTTTTGCTTACACTGACTGCACATATGCTTCATGTTCCTTTCCTATGTGGCAGGTCATTCTTGTACCTCCTTGCTATTCCTGTCTTGTCAGAGGCTTCCTATGAGGTTGTACAGTGTGCACTTAGCAGGGAAACAAGATATCAGTCAAATAAAATAAAATATCAAATGTGCAATAAGTGCTTACAATAAACATCAACATTTTCACATTTGCTGTTTACTTGCTTACAGAACCTAAGAGATAGAATTAGAAATAAAATCCTGTGTGAACTACAATGAAAATTGCAGTAGAATGCTGTAACAAAAATAATCCTTGCGCCGGGCATGGTGGTGCATGCCTGTAATCCCAGCACTCGGGAGGCTGAGGCAGGAGGATTGTTGTGAGTTCGAGACCAGCCTGAGCTACAGAGTGAGCTGAAGGCCAGCCTGAACTGCATAGTGAGACCCTGTCTCAAAAAAAAAGGACAATAATCCTTGCTTCAACTGTCACACCCAAAGCAGGCTTCACACATAAAAACTGCCTGTTCCATACAGGTATCACTCTGATAGCGCATATGTTCTATTTTCCTGTCCATTGGACATAGCTGGTTTCTTTTTGGCTTTCTTGTTGTCATAGGAGGTCTTTGAGGTGCTGCACCTGCTGTTCACCTGTCAGCTCATCAGTGTGCTCCACAAGTTTTTTGTATAGTTTTTCCTCCATTGTAAATGATCTCTTATAAGTTCCAGTCTTAATTCTGTAAAATGATTTCTCTGAGGTATTTTGCACTTATTTTCTTTGTAAATTATGAAACTATGCCCCACATGTTTAGGATGAAGTAAAATACAGTCACTGACCAATGCTTCATGTTTCAAGTGATACTGTAGTTGCTACATAACTCATCAATAGGTACTCTGCCTTTGGTTTTGTTGTAGGGATTTTCCATCTTGGACTTCCATCCTGTCAAGGTTTCCCTATCAATAGTTCCCTCATGGTGCAATATTTTTTTAAGGTCTCTTTTTAAAAAAATTTATTCATTCATATTTGTAATACATAATGATTACATTTATTATGCAGAATCAATACATGCACAAAGTACACATTAATTCCTTCAGCTTTCATTCCCTATTGCCTCCCTCCTGGCCTGCTTCTTCCAATTCTTAGACCCCTTTTCACTTGCAAAGTTCTATTTCTATCATTTTTTCTCTCAATTTTTCTCCCCATCTTCTTTCCTTCCCCTTCCTCTTCCATCCCTCTAACTCGTTCCCTCATCTAGTTGGAAAAGACTTCCACACTTCTTATTTATCTTCTATTCTGCTCTTTATCATAAGGGTTCTTTCAATGTGAGTTCTTTCATGCTTTCAGAGGTCTCTGGAGTAAGCATAGGTCTTAGCATGTTTACATTCATAGGGTTTCTACAGAGTGTGAGTGCTTTCATGTATTTGAAGCAACAGACAAAGTGAATTCTGTTTCACATTGTTTACATTCATAGGGTTTCTCTCCAGTGTGAATTCTTATGTGCATTCGGAGGTAACTGGGAGAAGTGAAGGTCTTACCACACTGTTTACATTCATATGGTTTCTGCCCAGTGTGATTTCTTTCATGCCTTTGGCAGTTACCAGAAGAAGCAAAGGTCTTACCACAGTGTTTACATTCATAGGGTTTTTCTCCAGTGTGAGTCCTCAAATGCCTACGAAGGGCACTGGAAAAGCCAAAGAGCTTATCACAGTGTTTACATTTATAGAGTTTCTCTCCCATATGTGTACTTTGATGCTCTCGACAGTCATGTGAAGTCCTAAAAGCCTTCCCACAACCATTACACTTATAAGGTCAATCTCCAGTGTGAACTCTCATATGTACTTGAAGCTTCCGAACATAAGCAGAGGAATACCCACATTGCTGACATTTGTAGACTTTCTCTCCAGTATGAATTGTATTATGTAATTGAAAGTTACTGAAATGTTTAAAGTCCTTACCATATACTGTGCATTTATAAAGCTTTTCAGATTTGTGATTCTTTTCATTGTGTCCCAAATGTGCAGAAACACTGAAGGATTTACCACATTGATTATATTTATCAGGTCGTTCTCCAGTATGACTTCTTTCATGCTGTTTACATGCTGAGTAGTACAAAAAAGTTGTGCCACAGTGTTTACACTTGTGTTTCCCTCCACTGTGCATGTTCATGTGTGCTTTAAATGTTATGTGATAAAGGAAAGATTTCTCACATTCTTTACATTGATAAGGTTTTTGGACAGAATGTAGATTCAAGTGTCTCTGAAAGCTTTCAGAAGTAAAGAAGTCTTTTCTACATCCTTTACATTCATAGTGCTTCTCTCTATGACTTCTATGTGTCTGAAAGGAATTGAGAAATCTGAAGGCTTTGCCACACTGTTTATATTCATAGTTCATTTCTTCAGTATGATGTTGTTCATGTTTCTGAAGCCACTGTTGATAACCAAATGCTTTACCACACACCTTACATTTACATGGCTTCTCTCCATATTCCCTACTCTCATGTGGTTTATGCCTAACATGAGCTCTGGGCTGTCCCTTAGGGAATGTTGGATGCATGAGAATTTTTCCACACAAGCTAAATGGTGTTACACAGATACAAGTCTTCTTTGTGAGACTGAGATTTGGAATTGGGATGACATTTTCTTCACACTGATGATCTTTATTCTCATAAAATTTCTCCACCATATGACTCCTTGAGTTTTTCTCTTGCATTGGGTCCTCATTTTCAGGGCTCTGGTCTTTCCATTTTTTCCCCACAGCAGCCAAGTTCCTGATGGTTTCCCTCATCACATCTCTGTAGAGTCTCTTCAGTGAAGGATCCAGCAGAGTCCACTCTTCAAAGGTGAACTTCACAGCCACATCCTCAAAGGCCACTGAGTGCATTCCCAGCTTTGTTGGTGTCCTGGAGGCCTTGACCAGGCTCCCACGACCACAAGTCCTCCTGGTGCAATATTGACATCAGCAATACCAGCTTGGTTTGCTTGGGCATATGTGAGGCCAATGTAAATCTTTCTGAAATCCAAAGATTTTCTATACAATTCTGTCTTGAAATTTCACTCTCGACTTTAAAGCCAGTCTTAGAGACTTCTGTGCCATGAGAGCCAAGTGGAGGAAGAAGCGAATGCGCAGACTGAAGCATAAAAGAAGAACAATGAGACAGAGGTCCAAGTAAAATAGCTTGTGCATCCACAGGCCAAAGGAACAGAAATAAAGAATGCCGGAGGTGGACAATGCTGGTGCAGCTTTTGGACTGCATACTGCCTAGAATGTCTCAATGGATTAGAACCTCATTGTCATCTGATTGCCAAGACCACCTCAAAGAAAGAGCCACCTCGTTTAAACTAAGCCAGTCCCCTGGTTTTTTGCCCCAGACTGAACCACTGCTGGCATTCTTGACCACTTCTGTTCTCGCTTTTGGCTAGGTGTAAAGTGTGTACAATAAATCATCTTTTCTGTGTTAGCTGAAGACTCAGAAAATAAAAAAAAAGAAAGAAATTTCACCATTTCATCTGGAATTGCTTCTTTGCTCCTGTGTACAATTTCTGATCAACCAATGCTCTGCTAGCAAATGTGACACCCTTTGGAAACCAATAAACCAACTGTCAAATGTCACATTCCAACTAGCTTGGGAGATGGGAGTAACAAGTCTGTTCACAGCATCAGATGATTACTCTGTGAATAAGGATCCAATGGCTGAGTTCCAGGATAAATGTCTAAATTAAAAGCATAACAAGTCTTCACACCTACAAGGGCATAAATCTTTATGCCATATTTTGATCCACTGCTTTCCTTACATCTTTTACAGCCTTGTGATCACATGTGAAACATGCTAAGTACAGTTCAGCCAGTGAGGGTCATAATAAACACATTTTTGAATATGGATATCAGTACATTCTCTTTCAGCCTTGCCATATTTCACAGCATCTTGTAGTATTTCCTCTGTTACAATTTCCAACACTGAATGGCAGTGATGGCATTCTGTCTAACACTTTTCACCTCTGCTAAGTCCCTGTTTTGCACCTAGTTCTAACATTGGATTGTTCCATGTGGTTGCATGACCATTTTGCAACATTTCTACTACTCAAATACACATTCACATTGCATTTTTGTCAGCATCTGAGTTGAGGAGGTTTGCACTCCTGGTGTGTCAGCTGATTCTTGCTCCATTTCACTGCTCTTGGAAATGAGCTCACGTGGTGAGTATCAGAATGATCATCATCACCACTGTCCACCCATGTCACTCATCTGTTATGAAAATATGTATTTTACCATAATGGATCATTATCAGTGCATAAGTCATCTGATGATTCACTTTCAGCCTCCTCCAAAACTTGCAAATCAGATTTTTCAAGTGTAACTGTACTGCACTGAGATACTTCTACCACAAAGAATTGAAAGGAAACACCTTCTTAATAAATCCTGGAGCATGTGGGTCTCTTGGACCCTCTGTGATGCTCAGGTAAATGCCTGCAAAAATGTTCTAGGGAGGATCATGTGGGTGGAAATCCTGGTTTGACACTTTTACACACAGGCTTGCACTTTGGCTTTCATCATACCAAGTGGGTAAATACAAAGATTGCTTCCTATATCCCCCATGGAAAGGTACTGAGATGCATAAATGGCTATATTATGCTAAAATTAAAAGTTTATAGTAGAAAGGGTGTATGTGTGTGGCACTCTCTGTTATGCTTGGAGGATTACACCACCTGGCTTTCAAGATTGGCTTCTAATTGCAGATGTGGCCACTCTAGTTCTGTGTGGGCAAATCCTACGATGACCCCCCAAGATATTTTCCCTTCAATGTTTATAATTCCCTGCTTTTAAGTGTAGCAGGAACCTGTGAATATAATGGAGTACCACTTCTGTAAACATGTCATACTGCACAAAATCAAGAACCCTAATTAGTTGAGTTCTAGTTAATCAAAAGGTAGATTATTCTGGGTGGGCCTGACATAATCAGGGAAGCCCTTACAAGAGGCAGAGGGTTGAAATAAAATTTCTCTTGTTGATGTTCCAAAAGCAAGCAACTGTGTCGTGAATTGCTTGCAGAGGAGAACATGTGCCAACAACCTGTCAGAGGCTTCTGGGAACTGAGACTGGTACTCATCCAAAGAAACAAGAAGTGGGGAACTTCAGTTCAACAACCACAAAGGACTGAATTCTTTGCCAATATACCCTGAGCTTAGGAGAGGAACTCCAGTCCCAGACAGAATAACAGCGCTGGATGTCAGCTTGACTGCAGTGGGAAGAGATTCTGAGCAGAAGAATAGCTGACCCCTTCCCAGGTGACCGCGTGATAATGATGTTGTTTTAAGCCAGGAATTTCATTAGATTGTTTTACGGTAGTGTGTTAGTTGATACATTGTGTCAACTTGGCTGACTCAGCTCCCACAATTCTCAGCATGGGGGCCCAGCCCTGCTGGTGGGCAGGGCCTAGGAATTGAGGAAGGCTTCTTGCTGCTCTGCCTTCCTGCCTGCCACCCTGCCCGGCTTCTGTGAAGTCCCAGTCTTCAGAGGAGCTTGATCTTCGCAGCCATGACACTTTGGAAGAGCTACGATGGAGCGCCAGTCTTTGCAGTCAGCATAGAAGGAAGAGAGAGGCTTGATGGACGCCGCAGCTGCTCCTCCTCCTCTGCTCCTCATTGTTTTCTGCTGCATGCACTGCTGTCGTTTGCCTTGGAGCCAGGGGAATATGGACTGATCCCACCATTAACTGTGAGCTAAATAAATCTTTCCTTCCTCCATTTTGAGTGTTGGGTATTTGTCCCCGTAAGGAGTAAAAAAGTAACTAACACAGGCAGCAACAGAAACCAAAAAATCTATCCTTCAGCTGTAAAGTTTGAGGAATATCTTTAGTCTGAGCTTTTGAGATGCAGTGATGATTTATTATACAATATGGCAGAATAAATTAATGGGCTTCTAGTTGGGAAAAAGTGTCTCTTGTTTCACTTGAGGAAATGTATCCAGGATTCATGCTGCTTGTCTCAGTTACTTTTCTCTCACCACTGGGACAAAATACCTGACATCCAAAATGAAGCAAGAAAAGGTTTACTCAGCTCACAATTTATGGAGGTTTCAGTCCATATCAGCTGGTTCCAAGGCAGAGTGGCACATGGAAGAGGGCAGTCTCTTATGGCAGTAGCAAAGAGCAGAGAGTGAGTGGGGTGGCAGCAGCTCAGGCAGCTAGCTAGCTTCTCTCTCATGCTTATGTTGTAATACAAATTACCTGCTCCAGGGCAAGTGCAGCATCCACACCCACAATAATCAATCACAAACTGCAGAAGCTGCGCCATGACTGCATGAGGCTTTAGGGGGACAACTAGACACAAACCATAACATTCTGCCTCTGGATCCCCAAAGGTTCATGAACATCTGTTTATGCAAAAGACATATTAGTCCTTCTCTAAGAATTGCCAATGTCCTACAGTTTCAGCATTGTTGAAAAGTCCCAAGTATCCTCCAAGATCCAAGGCAATGTCTTTGCTATGAGCCCCTGTACAAATGAAAAGCTGAATACTTGCAACATTCATTGGCACAAGGTAAACAGTACTGTTTCAAAAGATATGAACAATAGGGTAATACAGAACATTGGGACCAACACAAGTCCAAAATTCATCAGGGCAAGCATTATATCCCATAGTTTCATGTGGAACAGGGCCAGGAAGATAGCTCAATGGGAAAAGCGCTTCCCTGGCAAGTGCAAGGGCCTGAGTTCAGTCCCCAGTTCCACATACATACACACACACACACACACACACACACACACACACAAATTCTGCATCATGTGGAACACCCAAAGAAATGTGTAAGGACTTGTGAGCTCCAAAAGCCTTATATGGCTTTACCCATACAGAACTTCTGCTGGTAACTCCTATAGTTTCTCTCTCAGGCCTGCTTTGCTCCCTTTATGCAGTTTTCCTTAGACAATCCAAGTTTCTGGCTTTTTCAAACTTCTGAGGTTTCCATTAGATAGGCTTCTCATTCACAGTTTTATATGCTGTCTTCACAGGGGTACACTGACTAGCTTCCCAGGTCTTTTGAAATTGAGGTGGAAGCCTTGTTAACCTCAGAACTCTTGCATTCTGCAAGCACCTAAAACCAGTACCATGAAGATGATACCAAGGTCTGCTGCCAGCTGGAGCAGTAGCCAGGCTTCCTTCTCTCTTGGCTGTAGAAGTCTAGTGCCTGGATCACTGAGCACTCTGACCCCACTTCTGATGAATAAACTCTTCATGCAGAAACCATTCTGGAACATGGGGCTCTGTGGATTTCGCCTCAAGGCAAAGCCCTTTCCCTGCAATTCTGAGGCTGCAAAGGGTGGAGACCTGCTGCCTTCAGTGATAACAACAGACCTTCTTTGATTCTCTTATTCCTTCTCCACAATGGAGATCTTCTCAGCTCTATCTCTGCATTCCACAGACTTTTTAGAGCTTCATTTCTGGCCAAATTGACAACATTTTAAATTGTCTTGCTGGTGTCCTTGTTCTTGATTCTCAACATAAATTTGACTAAAATCCCCCAACAATAGCCATGCCACTGTCTCAAGATTTGGCTGCTTTGAAATTTCTTTTGAAAAATTAATCAGTCTGCCACGCATAATCTCAATCTCAGGCAAAGTCTCTCGATATGAGCCAAATTCAGACAAACTTTCTGCCAATCCATAACACAAATCATCCAGAGTCCAACAACCAATGCAGTCCTTCTTCCCAGCAGAACCCTCTCCTCCCTCCCCTATCCTCCTCTCACAGCCTTGTCTTTATAGTTAGGGTTTCTTTCAGCCTTCTGTCCATCTGAGCTCTGACAAGAATCTCCCATACAGAACAGCTGAAGCTGTTCCAGCACTTCTCTTATAGGCAACATCTATGAACTTCTCCTAAAAAAAAAATGAACTTTTCCTATCTTTCCCTATAAGCCATTCCTAAAAGCTTGTAATCCACATGATCAGGTTTAGCCACAGCAATGACCCCACCTCTGTTACCAAATTCTGTCTCTGTTATTTTTCTCTCATTTCTGGGACAAAATACCTGGCACCCAAAATAAAAGGATGAAAGATTTATTTAGCTCACAGTTTGAGAAGGTTTGAATCCATAGTCAGTGGCTCCAAGCAGAGTGGCACATGGCAGAGGGCAACCTTTCATGGAGGTGGCAAAATGCAGAGTGAAGGGAGTGCCAGCAGCTCAGGCAGCTAGCTAGCCTCTCTCCTTTCCTTACACTGCAATGCAAATTACCTGCCTCAGGGCAAGTGCAGCATCCACACCCAGAATAATCAAAGTCCAGAAGCCACCTCATTACTGTATGAGGCTTTGGGGAGACCATTAGACACAAACATGACACTGCTCACCACGTAGTTTTGGTTCTTCCTCACTCTGGCCCTGCCCTGTCTGTGTGAGTGTGGCCCTTGTTGGTTCTACCATGTTGTTAATGCAGTGGAAGCATAGAGCTCTCTTTCCCTCTGCTGCGATGTACAGCAATGTTTCTGATAGCCAGGTTCCTAAGGAAAAGGTATGGATGGCAGGTCCCTTCTGACTTGTAATGGATTGCTAAGGTGACTACAAAATGAATCTGTTATTTTAAGGCACTACAATTTTTATGGTTGATGGTTACTTCAGCCTACCTTAGACTACACTGATTTGAAATGGGTGAATTACTGTGTCACACACATAATACACACAGCCAGAGCCTCAGGAATGAGAAGGTAGGAGGACATACAACATCATGCATGTTTTGCCATACTTTACTTTCACTCACTGTAAAAAAAAAAAACAAAAAAACACCCAAAACCTTAAACAAGTATAAGCAGAAGAGAAAAACATGAAAATGTCAATGATCACCCATCTACATAGCAAAGCATTACAATCTCAGGGGCTAGAACTGTCTGAGAAGGTCAGGACCAGAGTGGTCAGCTCCTCATCTCCAGGGGAAACTGTCAGGGACATCCTTTCTTAGAACAAATGATGTCGTTAGTTTTTGGGATTTCCATCCTCTCATTGCAAGTGCCTAGAAGAGTAGAGTGTCTATCTGTCTGCTGGGATCCTTGAAAGAATGTGTCCTCCAGCAAAGACAGACAATACAAATAAGAGTTCTGATGAAAAACAAAACATTGCCACAGGAGGAGAGGGATGAGCAGTGAGAGCCTGATTTTAAATGGAGAGAAAAGCAGCACTGGGTTAAGAGGAAAATCACTTTAAGTTTTAAGGTCCTTCTGAAAAGAGTGGAGATGGATTCTGGGGTAAACACTAATCTTGGGTCTTAAAGGTGGAGGTTCTGGAAGAATGTTCTTTGGGAAATTAACAGAAATTCATTCTAGCAGTCTTGGATTTTGAAGATAAAAATACCACTGGCTCTGTGAATGGTGGAAGACTTGCAGCACACATGTATAAATTAAGCTAACCCTAAGTATATCTTCTCGAAGTGTTATTCTGTTCAGACATGCCAACCCCATACACCCAGAGATGAATTCAGGTAGAAAAAGATCTCCCAACTCCAGCTTCTGGCAATTCTTGATCAATTGCAGTAGAACTGACTGAATTCTACTTAGAGTCAAATTTGATTTAAAAAAAAAAAGATATGGGCAAGATCTGGCCTATGATTCCTCATGGAACATTTTTCATTTTGAATACTCTGGCTGTCCCCATGGTAAGAGGAAGTGGAATACTGAAGTAATGACTTAGTCATGCAGGCACTAAGCTTATATTTACAATGAAAACATAAAGTAACTGTGACAAAATAGGTTGTTAAATGGAACCACCTAAGGTAATTGCTTCAAT
>PVKA01003504.1:0-109153 GCA_004027165.1 Ctenomys sociabilis
GGGAAGACTCTTCCCTGGTTTATTTGATTGAGTGATCAAAGTATAAATTTAAAGAGCAAAACAAAATTCTCACACGTAAGTACTTAGGGAGATTATTTACTTCATAAAATAGACGACCAGAGGATGTTAACACTATTTCAAGGGATAATCTGAAAGACGGAGCTTTGCATAAACCACAAGGAACAGCAAGCTGGAGTAGGTGTGCTAACTTAGAGACCACATTGGTTAATGTGCTCTAAGGCAATCAAATCTTTCTTATAAGAAGAAATCGTTTACATCTCCACCAGATGAAAATTAACTTGTAACTTTGCAGAGTCTGAGTATTTAATCAATACTAAATAGTAACTCAAACAAAAGTATATTTCCCTAGAGAATTAAAAAAAATCTTTAGGAATCAGGTAAATGCTCTGGCTTGATATTAGAAAAATATTCTATTATCTTATTTTTGTATATAAGTTTTGGACAACTTTTCCAACTGATTCTCTGCAACCTAGTGGACATCACTATGTTAGTAAAAGATGGTGCTTTAGGTTCCTGGCACTATCTCCTGAGGAGGGTACCTACTCATATCAGTTCAGGTGTCTACCCCTGGTGCAATCATCCACTGCCCAAGCTTTTTCATATTAGCTGTCTACCACTATAACAAACTACCTGAGGTAATTAATTTTTTTCAAGCCATGACCATTTACTTCACATCACAAAGCTTGTGATGCACACCTAACACACAACCTTCTTATATTATTTAATTGCAAACAAAGTTTCTTTTCAGGGCATCAATGCAACTAAGTTGGAATTATCTAAATGAACTTCTAATGTCATTCTTAAAGTATTATAACTAGACTATATTGAGAATAAGCTTAAATATTACTTTTTTAAGACTAATGACAAATGATGAGGTAGAATAACTTCAGCAGATTTCCTAGCCCAATACCCCTAAATTAAGTTTGCACTGACTTTAAATACTGGTGGCTTTTTTAGGAATGAGAGATCTGTGTTGCTGAGTACCCACTCTTTAATGCAAAGACTTATGTTTACTTGTTCAAATGGCTCAATCTCACTAACATGTAAACCCTTAGCAGACCCCTAATAAAAGACCAATTTGTAAAACTGGGCTCTTTTAATGTTTTTACAGTTTAATAAATAGTTTTCTTCATGAATGTAGTTATGAGAGTTGTTCAGCAGTATTCAAGTTATGGTTTTTCTGATTGGTCCATAGTCTTCAGTAAGTGTAAACATCTGTATGAAACATCTGTCAAACTAGTAAGACTGCACTGATGCATCCATCATTTTCAAGTTGTGGGTGAGCTGGGCATATTTACCCCAGATAACCTTGCCTCCTAGGGTCACAAGGCCCAACTTGCTCACATTCACCTCAATCACTGTTCCTTGGTAGTAGCACCCAAAGTTATCTAGAGTGACAATGAAAGATTCTTTTTCACCCCAAGTATTGGCAGGCAAAAGGTGGCTTTCAGTTCAGGGTGTGTTACATAGGCCTTCTCAATGCTTAAGTCCATTGGCCTAATGAATCTTTCATATTTAGGTGGTTTTCTTATAAAGCCATCAACAAAGCAGACTTTAGTAATCATCCTCTTCCGTGTCTTCTTTTTCTCTCTTTCCAGTTCGAATAACTTTAAATACTTCAGTTTCTTGTTGAGCATGAACTTTGGGCAGAGGAGCTTCCTATTTTCCAGTCTTTTCTTTTCATTTTTGTCTAGTCATGTTGGAAAGTACTTTTGCACGAGAATGTCCTTCTTCGTCTGGCAGGTAGGCAGACACTGCTCCTTGTGGAGTTTTTCATCATTCTTTTGTTTGGTGTTTCTCTTTTCATGCTTTTCTTCTTCTTCTTCTTCTTCTTCTTCTTCTTCTTCTTCTTCTTCTTCTTCTTCTTCTTCTTCTTCTTCTTCTTCTTCTTCTTCTTCTTCTTCTTCTTCTTCTTCTTCTTCTTCTTCTTCTGTATTTAGGACAGAGTCTATAGTGTAGATCAGACTTGTAGTGATTCTCCTACTTATAGCCTTCCAAGCGCTGGGATTACAAGAGTGCGTCACTGTGCCCAGTCTGTATGGGCGTCTTGGTGCGCCTCAGGGGTGGGGCCAGTACACCAGCTGGGGATCAAACCCTGGCTGCTGCTCTCTTCCTAATCAGGTGATTTAGTCCACTGAGCTATCAGGCTGGCCCTCCTGCATCTTGATAGTCTTTTTATTATTTCATTTTATTTTATTTTTATTCTTGGGCAGGGTCTACAGGGTGTTCAGGGTCTCACTACTAGATCGAACTATAGTGATCCGCCTGTTTACAGCCTTTCAAGAGCTAGGATTACAGGCGCGCACCACCACGCCCACCCTCAATTACTGTCTCCGTGTGCCCCAGGGGCGGGGCCAGCATGGCAGGCCTGAGGATCGAACCCCCTGCAATAAGTGCAAGCAGGCACTTTTTTTTTTTTTTTTATTGAACTACAAATGTCAATCAGACATTATCAAGACACCTTAACAAGACAGATTCAATAAATTAATACATTGCAAACTGTTTTCATAATGTTTTGGTATTGTACAAGGTGCATACATGATATTATATTTACAGATATTATTTTAGCAGATGTCTCTTATCAGTAAATTGAGTGTAGTTGCTTACTTATCTTATTTTTTATACCTGAATTATATCAAAAATTCGATAGTTATTTTCCTAGTGGATGACCGTAGTACTAGAAGCCGACATAATATCCTGTCCAACCACCATTAGTGCAGATCTTACCTCTCATAGAATTATGTAGAAGCACAGTGTTATCTATCCTAACTGTACTGTCTATACACACACATCATGATTTTTTCTTTCTGCACTGTTTCCTTTGTCTACCCAAAGGTGGGTACTCCATTGTCATTCAACTAACTTAGGTGCTTGAACTCGACACCACAATCCAACACAGTCCAGCATTCTACAACAATAGTGAGTTATTCAAAGAAATTGTCGACCACAGCCATTTAGAGCTCAGCGTAATATTATGTATACTTCATTTTTATATTTTTCTGCTGGATGATTAAGACCTAGATAGATCAAGACTCATATACCAGCACATGAACTTTATATTTTTTATATGGTCAGTGAAGTCCTCTCAGGATCTATCTTGTAGTCCTATACATTATTCTGTAGATCCTTTGTCTGTGTCATCCATGTGGATGAGTCATGGCCAATGCTTGACCAGTTTGCTCTCTGTGAAAGCTTGAGAGAAAGTTTTCTCTTCATGTGACTCTCCCCAGGCACACTATAGAACTTCAGTCTCTTTCCTCTGTGGCTCCATAATCTCCTTGTTCAGAAAATTTGGAGCTCACCTGAATTTCATGATGTTGCAGTACAGGTTCTCCTATGTCCTGAGTCTTTGCTGACCTTGAAAGGCTAGGGCCAAAATGTTGGCTGGCCTTGTGGCTCTGCTATTTCTCCAACTCTGACTTGTGATCTTAGGTTGTTAACCATCCAGAAGAAAAGCTGATTAGTATCCTGCAGCATATGCCATTCATTTTGCCTTATCTGACTCAATTTGTTTTAGTTGTTGTACGTTTCCTTTTGTATTTCTGCTTTTCGCTTGTTATACTAGGGAGACTAAACAATATTTACACATGTGTGTCTGGTTTATTTCACTTATGAGTATATGTTCAAGTGGCATCCACTTCAGTATAAATGCTTCAAACTTATCAT
The DNA here is from genome assembly GCA_004027165.1 of Ctenomys sociabilis. NCBI lineage: Eukaryota > Metazoa > Chordata > Mammalia > Rodentia > Ctenomyidae > Ctenomys > Ctenomys sociabilis. Next base: position 3,688 of record PVKA01003504.1, read on the forward strand.
TGTTAATAGCTGAGTAATACTCCATTATATAGAAATACATCTTTTTCAACCATTCCTCATGTGATGGACATCTTGGTTGTTTCCAAGATTTTGATATCACACATTGTGCTGCTATAAACATAGGTACACATATATCTCTATGATACAATGTATCCAGATCCTTTGGGAAAATTCCCAGTAGGGGAATAGCCGGCTTGAATGGGATTTCTAGTCCCACTCATTTGAGGAGTCTCCACACTGACCTCCACAGTGGTTATATCAGTCTACATTCCCACCAGCAGTGGAGAAGTGTTCCCTTTTCCCCACAACCTCTCCAACATTTGTTGTTGGTTTATTTCCTTATGGTAGCCATTTTTTCTGGAGTGAGATGGTATCTCAGTGTTGTTTTTATTTGCATTTCACAGATGGTTGGCGATGTGGAGCATTTCTTCATATATTTATTTGCTTCTTTAATTTCGTCCTCTGAGTAGTGTGTATTCATCTCAGATGCCCATTTCTGAATTGGGTCTTTAAATCTGAGGGCCTTGTTATATCTTAGTTCTTTATATATTCTAGACAGTAGACCTTTGTCTGATTGCTTATTAGTTAGGATTTTTTCAAAATTTGTGGGTTGTCTTCTCACTCTGTTGACAATTTCTTTTGACGTGAAGAAACTCCTCAAGAAGAGTTGATCCTAGTTTTTGATTCTTTCAAGTATTTCCTGTGCAAATATACATTTGTTCATGAAATCTTTACCTACCCCTATGTCTTCAAGAGTTCCTCCTACTTTCTCTTCCAGTAGATTGAGTGTTTCTGTTTTAATGTTTAGATCTTTAATCCATTTTGACTTTAGCTTAGTGCATGGTGATAGAGCTGGATGAATTTTTAGTTTTCGGCAAAAAGTCAGTTTTTCCAGCACCATTTGTTAAAGAAACTATCTTTCTTCCAGTAAGCTTGTTTTGCCCCTTTGTTAAAGACCAAATGGCTGAGTGTGTTCATAGATGCCTCTGCGTCTTCTAATCTATTCCATTGATCTTCAGGTCTATTTCGTTGCCAACACCATGTTGATTTTATCACAGTGGCTTTGTAATATAATTTCAAGTCAGGAATTGTGATGCCACTTGCCTTGCCTTTATTGGCCAAGATTGCCTTTGCTATTCAATGCCTTTTCTCGTTCCAAATAAATTTTAGGAATGATTTTTCTATGTCTGGGAGGTATGTTCATGGCAGTTTGATAGCGATTGCATTAAATATGTACAGCAATTTTGGGAGTATGGCCATCTTCACCATGTTGGTTCTTCCTGTCCATGAGCAGGGAATAGCTTTCCATTTTCTGAAATCCTCTATAATCTCTTTTCTTAGGGTGCTGTAATTTTCTGTGAAAAGATCTTTGCCTTCCTTGGTTAAGTGAATTCCAAGGTATTTCATTTACCATGGTGATATTTAAAAGGAATTGTTTCTATTATTTCTCTTTCAGTGTGCTTGTTATCTGTGTAGAGGAATGCTACTGACTTTTGAGTATTGATTTTGTATCCTGCTATGCTACTGAATTTCCATATCAGTTCTAGTAGTTTCTTGGTGGAATTTTTTAGGTCTTCCAAGTAAAGTATCATGTCGTCTGCAAATAGTGATAATTAAACTTCTTCTTTACCTATTCTTATTCCTTTTATTTCTCCCTCTTTTCTAGTGGCTGTTGCTAATGATTCCAAAACTATATTGAATAGGAGGGATGATAGAGGACATTTTTGTCTTGTACCTTATTTAAGAGTAAAAGATTTCAGTTTTTCCCCATTTAGGATTATATTAGCTTTTGGGTTGTTATTGATGGCTTTTATCAAGTTAAGGTAGAGTCGATCTATTCCAATTTTCTGTAGGACTTTGAACATAAATGAGTGTTGGACTTCGTCAAAAGCTTTCTCTGCATCAATTGAGATAATCATGTGGTTTTTATATTTCAGTCTATTAATATAGTTTATTACTTTTATAGATTTTCAAATATTGAACCATCCTTGCATCCCTGGGATAAATCCTACCTGGTCATGGTGAATGATCTTCTTGATGATTTGCTGTATTCTATATGCTAGGATTTTATTGAGTATTTTTGCATCTATGTTCATGAGGGAGATTGGCCTGTAGTTCTCCTTTTTAGTTGTGTCTTTGCCTGGTTTTGGAATCAGTATAATACTTGCCTCCAGAAATGATTTTGGGAGGACTGCTTCCTTTTCAATTTCGTTGAAGAGTTTGAGGAGTGTAGGGATTATATATTTTATAAATTTCTTGTAGGATTCAGCTGTGAATCCATCAGGACCTGGACTTTTCTTTGTCACTAGGCTTGAAAAAAGATGTATTTCTATATAATGGAGTATTACTCAGCTATAAAGAATGATAAATTTGAAGCATTTATATTGAAGTGGATGGCCACTTGAACATATTCTCATAAGTGAAATAAACCAGACACACATGTGCAAATATCGTATAGTCTCCCTAGTATAAGAAATAAAAAGAAGAAATACTAACAGAAATGTACAACAACAACTAAAAAGAATTTAGTCAGATAGTTAGAGCAAACTGAATGGCATATTCTGCATGGTACTAATCAGCTTTTCTTCTGGATGGTTAACAACCTAAGTTCACAGATCAAAATTGGAGAAACAGAAGAGTCACAAGGCCAGCCAACATTTTGGCCCTAGCCTTTCAAGGTCAACAAAGACTCAGGACATAGGTGAACCTGCACTGTAACATCATGGAACTCAGTTGTGCCCCAAATTTTCTGATCAAGGATATTATGGAGCCACAGAGGAAAGAGATTCATGATCTATAGTGTGCCTGGGGAGAGTCACATACCTCTCAGGCTCTCACAGAGAGCAAACTGGCCAAGCATTGGCTGTGACTCATCCGCATGGATGACACTGACAAAGGATCTACAGAGTAAGGTACAGGATTACAAGATAAACCCTGACAGGACTTCACTGACCTCATCAGAAACAAAAGCTACATCTTTTGGTACATAGTTCTTGCTCTATCTCGGTCTTAACCATCCAGCAGAAAAGTATAAAAATGAGGTATATAACGTGGGGCCATAACAATAAGTTGAGCAGTAAATGGCTACAGTCAACAACTTCTTCAGATAACTCACTATTATTGTGGAATGCAGGACTGTGTTGGATTGTGTCTCCGAGTTCAGGCATCTAAATTGGTTTAATGACAATGAAATGCCCATCTGTGACAGGTCTAGATAAAAAAGGGGGGATACAAAGGAAGAATCATGATGTGTATGTATAAACAGTACAGTTAAATATGCCGTGCTTCTGCATAGTTCTATGAGAAGCAAGATTTGTGGACATTCACTAGGAAATTAACAAGGTAGAAAGTATTAATTATTGAATCTGTGATATAATTCAGATATAAAAAGAGTAAGATAGGTAAACAACTACACTCTCTCATTCACTGATTAGAGACATCTGCTATAATAATGTCTGTGAGTATAATATCATGTAATCACCTTGTACGACACCAAAACATTACAAAAACAGTTTGCAATGTATTAATTTATAGAATCTATCCTGTTAATTTGTCTTGAAACTGTCTCATTGCTATTTGTTCTTCAATAAAAAAAAAAGAAAAAAGAAAAAAAAACCCTCCTTTCAGGCTCTGCCTCTTAAAGATTCCACCACATCCCTATAGCGCCACCTAAGGACCAAGCCTTAGCACATGAGCCTCTTCTGGAGGTCACCAGAAGACCTCCAGTATTCAAACTACAGCATTCTCCAAGAAAGGCAAAACGTTATGATGGGAGAAAAGAGGATAAAAAGAAAGAACCCCAAGGAAAGAGAACTGCCTTATTTATAGTTGTGGGGAGGGCTCTTGAGAGACCCCTGGTTTAATGCCTCCTCTTCTCCAGGTTTACACAGTAGAGGAAATTCTCTAGCTGAGAGACATCCTGCACCAGCGTAGGTCAGCCTCCTGGGTGCTTTCTGGTGGTCACCTGGGCAGGGTGGCATTCCACCCTAGTGTGAGAAGCCTCTTATGTGACTCTCCTTCATCCACGTGCTCACCTTGACAATCCTGTGTGGACTGGGCACCAAAATCACCATTTAGAAGGTTACAGATGCTATCTTTGGGGAAAAAGAACAGTGAATAGGGCTTTCTAGGTCTAATTGGCTCTCTCCCCATCTTCCTGAATGGCCAGCATTTTATCAGTAGCCTTTTTATCTTATTGCAACTAATGGATCTATTCTGAGTAAGGACATGTTCAAATCCTTTTGTGCTTCCAGGAGAAGATGAGAAATACAAAGTGTAATTATACAATTGTCATTGCCACTGTTATCTCCAATCAGCACATCAAGTCACAGTGATAGTTTGCCAAGAGTTTTATACAAAAAAAATGTAATCTCTGGTGCAAATAGATAACTACAAGTATTGATGCTAGGTCCCTTTTAAGATTATGGACCCAGTGATCCCTTATAAAGGGCAGGGAGTGGTACCATTTCTGTTTGCTGAAGAGAAAGATATGGAAATATATGAAATGAAGATAAAAGCAAAGATTCTTCATTCCTGAGGCAATTAGTCAACTCAGTATCTAAAAACAAACCCAATCATTTTCATGGTTTCATCAAATACCTAGAGCCACTGAAAGAATATTCAACAAAAGGGAGAATTAATTTAGTTCCTATAAGAGTCTCTCATATTTAGTTAGGCATTATTTAATCTAGGTGATTTATTTTTTCAAAGAACCTTGCCACATCTCATTTTGAAGCATATAAAATATATGACCACTTCACTCCTCCTTTTTTGGTAGAGGCTTATCTTGGGGCCAGACTTTTTAGATCAGAAATATCAGGAGTAGGCCAAGGTAAAATGGAAAAGATCTAAGGACCTAGGATCAATCTCAGCTAACATCCAGATGTTGCCAGGGACCAGCTGTATGAGGAAAATCCCTCACCTTCTTTGAGTCTCATCTTTCCTTCTTTGTGAGAAAACAAAAACAAAAATAAAATGAAAAACACTTCACTGAATTGTTACCCTGAAGATGCAAAGAGACTAACTCATAGCACTCATAAAGCACAGCAAACCTCTGAGGGGTAATAAGAATCTGACAAATGGCCACTGAAGATGTAATCAGCTCAAGAGGGGCAGCATGTCAACTCTCACTCAAGAAGAACTTCACAGAGAAAGCTTCTTTCAGCTGATCCTCTTCCAAAGCTCCCTGGACATGGTTTGAGTAAAGAATAGTATAAGAAGTAAAGGAAAATGGGAACTCGGGCATGAAACAGTCTCCAGCCTGCCAACATTGCTCTGTATCTGTGTTTGTCCTTATCGACCAGTTGAACCTGCAACATTTATGAGCTGTGCTGTTTATCAGGGTGGCTGTGTGCCAAATGTTGTAGCTCTGGGGGATGCAGACAATGTCTTATCCATCTTCCTTCCTGAGTCCCTGGGTTACGTGAATAGACAAAGATACGATAGGTCCCAGCCTGTAGAGATCTTAACCATCCCAATGGGTCAGTTCTTGGAATTAGGCCTAGTCATGTACATCTATACTCCTGGAGAGTGTCAGGCTGCTTTGAGGGTTGGAATTTCACGCACACTGCTCATGCCATAAGGCTGGCCACCTGCTCTGGGATCTCCAGAAGGGGAGACAGTCCTCAAGTGAGTGACCTCAGGCTGCCTCTCCCCTCCTTACTTTCAAGAATGGACTGTTCTAGCCTGAAATACTCATGAGTTAATAGAGCTATGACTTTCAAAAATATTTCCAAAGACGCCCATGTGCCAGGCTGGGATCAGGCTCTCCCAAATCCCCTTCCACTCCCCTCCTCACTGCCTCTTCACCAGCCTTTCCTCCCAGTCTTCCTTTCCCCAGATGTACCAGTTCCTATGCTGTGGAATATAAATTCTGGTCATTTAAATGCTATGATTTTATTAAGAAAAGAATAGTGCTGTTTTCATTTTCTTTCTTAACCGCTGCACTAAAAAATTACCTCCCACTCTCCAGCAGACTGAAGCAAAGGATGCTCAGAATAACAGCATCTATTCAATTGGTCCCTAATTGCAGCTTGTGCTCTTCAACGCTCACAGGAACCCTCAGTGGTGGCCATAAATATTCTCATTTTTAGGTGGGAAATGGAAGCTCAAAGGGTGAAGTTTATTTCAGCTCAAATTGCTGCAGATAGCTTGTGGCCTATGCAGCTAGTGTTTGATACCAAGTCTGAAAAAAATAAGAAGGAAGAGAGAGGAGAGAAGAGGAACAGAATTTTTTTTCAGTGAAATAGCAATTGTTTATGCAGCCAGCTTTGTTAAAATCCAGTTTGTGTCTATGGGCATCCACTTTGAACTTGTTTTGTTTCTCAATGAATGACTTGTAAGCCATTCAAATAGGGAAAGAATCTACATCTCCAGAAAGTGACTTTTGACTGAGCGTGTGCTGTCCAAGCCAAATAGACCTACAGATGTAAGAATATTAGGAGTAGCTCAGTAGAGGCACATTGGCTTACATGATCAAGGCCTTGGCTTCCATCGCAGTACCAAAACACAAAAACAAATCAAAATATCCAAAGGAAAACTTGGTAGCACAAAGAAAACAATAGGTCCACCACCATCCCCTGCCAGCTGATGACCTCTGTGAAATTTCAGTGTTGATTTCAAATATTTTACTTTAATTCAGAGTGACCGAGATGTGACATTGGCTCTCTCTAAAGTGATTGTTAGCATAATGATGAGGGGGAGAGACTCTTGCGGTTATGTTGTACTGACCAGCCACAGCGTGCTTTGCAAATGCATCCCAGGACTTCTCAGCAGTGGAAATGCATTCAGTAGTCTTGTTCTCCTCACTTCTTCCCTAACAGACCAGACTTTGAGCTGCTCGTGCGGCTGCAGGCTTCGTGTGGATCATTCAAAATGATTCCTACCCTTTGGTGCCCTAGCCACCTCAGGGGGCTCTTGTGAGGGTTGAAGAAAAAAACTGCATGTACCTAAAGTATGTGGACAGTGAGATTATCTTTGCAAGTAAGGCTTGATATTCTAATAAAAGATGCAGATATTTCCCTCAGGACAGGATTCAGTCCTTTTTTTTGAAGAAACAGTCTTCAAAATACCTTGCACAGAACTTGTTTTATCAAGCATATCACTAAAAGGAAATTCTGTAATCTAATAAATTTGCAAAATACTGAACATTAGAGCCCTCTTAGATATTTTCAGTGGCCATTCCACTTACGATGGACGCTGCATTATTTGCCCAGTGATCAGTATGAATAGTCATGAAATAAATGTTCTGTAGAATGGACTTGAGGAAAATACCTGTTATTCAAGACAATACTGGAGCATGAGCATAGTACATAATAAATCTATATGTAAAAGTCACACTCAATATCTGAAATCATGCTGAAAATTTCCTAGAAATATGCTAAATTGTCCCTGCAGAAATAATTTGCTTCTTTTGCAATAATGATTACAGCTCACTCAGGGTTTATTATCTCATTGAACCTCCAAAATGAAGTCACAAGGTAGATTTTTTTTTTTTTTTTTTTTTTGAACCAGGGATTGAACTCGGGCCCTTGTGCTTGCCCGAGGGAAGTGCTTATTTCATGAGCCGTCTCTCCAGCCCACCTTGTAAATATTCTTTTCACTAAAATGTGAAGAAAGAAACTAGGGAAATTTGGGTATCTTACTCAAGCCAGCCCTTGGGAAAAGGCAGAGTCAAAATTTGAACCTAAGCTCAATGCTCAAGTGCTTAAAAACTATGTGATGGTTGAACTTTCCCTGTGGGAGCAGATTCTGCCTCAGACCAAAGAACCCCCTCCTGTCAGAGGGCCTGGCCAGATCTCTAGGCTGGGAGAGTCCAAGGAACACACACTACACATGGCTGCCCTATGCTTTGGCAGAGATGATCATGAGTAACATCATGTCTTCCACAGCTTTCCTTTCCCTGGCCAATCCAGAGGGTCAAGGCCCAAGCCCAGCCAGCCCTGTAAGGGGCTCTGGTGATCAAATCAGCCATCAAACTCAAGGAATGGTCTCCAATGGGGAGCAGGGCCTAGAGAACCCAGAATACTGCTCAGAGTCGCTGACTTCTTTATCACTGACTGTGGTTTGCTAATGTCTCTTTTCTCCATCCCTCTTACTTTCAAGAGAGGCTGAGCCACAATACCCAATAAATATTTGCTGGAGTTTGCATATTGAACATTCCCTGAAGACAGAAGAGATCAAAGCTTTGTCCCCAGGGCAGTGCTACCAGGGGATGGTGGGACCTTTGGGACATCTGGCCTAGTAGGATGTCTTGGGTCCTTGGAGACATTCCCTTGAAAGGATTGAAGAATGCACTCTCTTCCTTCTCTCTGAATCTACTCTCTGCACATGCAATGAGCAGCATGCTTTGTGATAGGCTCCCTGCTGTTGCCATCCAGTGCCTCTGGAAAACCCCTTAAATCCATGAGGCATCATCAGAGCCTCTAAAACTGTGAGCCAAAATAAACTGTTTCTCTTCACAAATTAGTTGGCTCAGGTATTTCATTACAGTGGTGGAAAACTGATTAATATGGTACTGCAATAAAAAAGGAGCTCCGAGTCTATGTCAGGAGTCACTGCAGACACTAGGACAATAAACGAATGTTACTGGAAATTCCCTACCCTCTCATGTCTTCTTTCCAAGTTTAGGAACAATTAACAACAACAAAAAAAAAAAAAAAAAAAAAAAAGAAGAAGAAGAAAGAAAGAAAGAGTGTAACATAAAAACAGGTAGTAACAAGCACTGAAATAAAGTTGTGGGTTCCTATGGGATGCTCTGGGCAGTCAAATGTGACAAAGCTGATTGTTCAGACAGAAAAGTCTACAGAAAATGAAGAAGCAAGGCTGGGGAGATAGTTCAGTAGAATAAGTGCTTGCCTGGCAGGCACAAGGGCCTGAGTTCAATCCCTGGTTTCACAAAAATGAGAAAATGCAGAAGCAGAAAGCAAAAAATACCTAAAGGAAACAATGGGACTCTCCTCTGTTCTTCCTGTGCTGTTGGCCTGGGGCCTAGCTCAGCATTGCCCACCTCAGGGGATGCCATAGGCCGGCATTGACATAGGGCATAGGAGGGCTGCAGGTTGGTACAGTAAGGAGGTGATTGTGTGTAATTGAGCCATGACTGTCTGTTTATCTGTTTATGAGTGAGGTAAGGAAGATCAGAGGAGTTTTACTATGAAGGCCAATGCTCAGGCTGAGCTCTGTTTCCTGTTTTAACTTCTACACTGTTATTAGCATCTGCCTTCTCCTCTTGTTTGGGTTGGTTTCAGAGCCAGGCTACCTAACCTAAAGGCCTAATGGCACCCTCACTGGCTTGATTACTTGAGCAAGCTCCATAATCTCTCTGTACCTTCATCCCTCACCTATGAAATGAAAAAGGATAGTGAGCGCATCTATTATATTGGGATGCTTTGAAAGGCTAAATGTACTAATATGTACAAGATATTTAGAAGCAGTACCTGACCAGAAGGGTACTATATATACTGGGAAAAGGAAATTAATTTATTCAAAAGGAAAGAGTTACTGATCTGAGGAGAAAGACAGGAGATGGAGTGGGAAAAAGAGATATAGCTAGAAGCCGGGCGTGGTGGCGCATGCCTGTAATCCCAGCACTCGGGAGGCTGAGGCAAGAGGATTGTTGTGAGTTCGAGACCAGCCTGAGCTACAAAGTGAGCTTAAAGCCAGCCTGAACTGCATAGCGAGACCCTGTCTCAAAAAAAAAAAAAAAAAGAAAGAAAAGAAAAGAGATATAGCTATATATGTAAGCAGGATGGTATGGACAACTGTATTGTGCATTTCTGCTGGTCGATGGAATGAAGTAGATAATACTTAATTTGTTTTATCTCCTTTTTTCAATTTTACTTTTTCTCTTAATTTCTTGTACATTTCTTTCTTTTTTTTTTCTTTCTTCTTCAAATTTTACATGCATGTATCTGGTAATACAAACAACTAGTTGGAAGACAGCACTACATTACAACTAATACTTTGAAATTCATAGTACTTTGTTAAGTGAAACTCTGTAATACTTGTAATTTTTCTGTTTTAATAGTATTTTTTACTCTCTTTAAAAAATAAAAAAATTAGAAAAGAAGCAGTACCTGATAACTAAAAATCTCTCAAAAGTACTATCAAAATAAGCCTGTATCTATATGTTAGTCAGCTTTCTATCACTGTAATAAAATATACCTGAGAAAATCAATTTAAAAACACAACATGAAAGTTGAGGAGGGACAATTTGGAAAGGAGACAGAGCTAAATAAGAGTAATAAGGAAGGTGGATAGACTAAAGTTTGTTATGTGTTTACATGGATATGTCATAGTAGAGCTCATTATTTTGTACAATTAATAGGCACTGATGATTGTAATAAACATAGATTAATTGTTTTATTTTAAGAGAAAAGGTTTATGTGGGCTCACAGTTTCAGAGGTTATACTCCATGGCCATTGAACAATTTGTTTTCTGGCCTGTGCCATAGCAGCAGCATATGATGGCAGGTTATGCACAGCCCAGTGAGCTGGTCTTCTATGCCTCTTAAGACCACCCCTTAAATAACCTAAAAGCTCCCATTATTCCCTATTTCCTAAAGGCTCCACCACCTCCAAGAACACCAGGCTGAAGCCAAGGTTTTAACACATGGCCCTCTGGGGGATGGTCTAGATCCAAACTGTAGCAATGTGTGCATGCACACATGTACACACCTGTGTGTACACCAGAGAGAAGAGGGATGTGAAATCAATCTTTAAAGGCTCTTATGAAACTTAGGCTAATTAATTACGTGCATTGTCTGATACTTTATATAGACAGCTTCCTTGGAAGGAATCAATATCTATTCCTATTTTCCTATCAGGAAAGAATACTGAGGCAAAGGATGGACTTCTCAGAAAACAAACATCATGTTGATAATCACTGTTTATTGGACTGGCCACATCCAGGTAACTTTGAAGTCACCTCAAGTACCAAATGTGATTCCCCACCGTTAAAACAAACCTCTACTTGTTTCTGCTAATTGAAAACTTAGAACTAAGGATGCTTAAATACTACGGTTAAAAAAGTATAGCTTTAGATTGGCATAATAAATTCTTTTATGAAATCAACTTGAACATGTTATTCATTGTAAACAGATTTCCTGCTCTCTTTTGAGCTTTGTGGTTAATTTTGAAGACTAACATTTAGCTTTGGGCAGGAGACATAAAACTCTTCTTCTGTCTTATTACTATGCTCCTTTTTAATCAGGAAGGAATTTATTTTAAATTGACCATTATCTATCACATCAATTGTATCGTAATTTCACTTTATCCCTCCCTATAAAATTGCCCATCAGAATTCTCCATCTGGTTGTCTCTTCCACAAAGCACATTTTTAAAAAGTTAAACTCATCATATTTCCTTTCAAATTTTCTCTCTACCTCTGGGGCTGACCCTACTCTCCAGGTACTTTCCTCACCTATGCAGCATCAATTTTACTTTTTCAGTATCTCTCTTCTCTTCAAATCCATTTTCTTCTCTCCCAAATCTTCTTCATACCCCATCCCAAAGTCAGCTCTTAAGTAGATTACTATGCCAACTTCCCCCAAGGTCTTTCTGGCTCCAGCTTTGCCACCTTCAAATCAACTGTCCACACAGTTGGCAGAGTAACTTCCTGAATTGAATACCCAGCCATGTCACTCCCTTGTTTGAATATTTGGCTGTTCTTAGGACTAAGTATGAACTCCTGACCATGGACCATGAAGCCCATATATTCTGGCCCCTTACCTACCTCAGCCCAAATCGACACCACTTCCATATCCATATTCTGCTGGCCATGTGTCTATGGGAATGCTTCACACCCCCAAATGCTTTTTCGGTGTCTTGGTTACTTTTCTCTCACTGCTGGGACAAAATGCCTGACACCCAAAATTAAGGAAGGAAAGGTTTTATTTAGCCTACAGTTAGTGGAGGTTTCAGTCCGTACTTGACCAACTCCAAGGCAGGGTGGCACGTGGAAGAGAGTAGCAGTTCATGGAGGCAGAAAACAACAGAGAGCAAAGGGAGTAAACGTTATAGCAGCTAGCAAGGCTCTCTTTCTTCCTTATATTGTATTCAGGCTATCAGTCATGAATTGATCACAAACTCTAGAAGCCTGCCCCCATTACTGCTTGAGGCTTTGACACCTACACACAAACCCTAACATTCAGTTACGTATTTCTACGCAATAACTAACTCTTTTCCCCTTATCCATTTCTGTGTAACAGCCACCTCAAAACCAACCACACTGTTTTTTTGCCTGGCTTCTTCATTTAGTTGTGTTCAGTGTAAGGGGCTTGCAGGTCCGCAAGCGCCCTGATCACATGGCTGGATGAGCAGCCCTGCTCTCTCCCGTTCACTCTCCATCCTGCGGCAGGATGGACTGTCTTACATACAAGAGTCTTAGGCAGCATTTGAGGACAACAAAAGCAGATGTTCCATCTTAGTCACTTTCTTCCTTGTTGGGACAAAATACCTGACAGCCACAGCTTAAAGGGGCCAAAGGTCATTTTGGCTCACAGTTTTCAGTGCATTCAGTCTGTACTCAGCTAGCTCCACAGCCGGAAGGACACTGGAGGAGGTTATGGCAGCCAGGAAGCAGAAAGAAGAGGGAGGAGCAGAGGTAGGGCTCTGGTGGACTCTCCCAGGTGGCACCTGCCACAAACTGCCTCCTCCAGCAGGGCCCCTCCTGGTAGTGCAGGCAGCTGTGGATTCATCAGTGGGTTAATGCACGATTATAGCACCCCGTAACCCAGCACCTTCTAAAAGCCCATCTCTGAGCACATGAAACTTGGGGGGGGGGGGCATTTTATATCTGACTATAGCAAGCTCCAAAGCTTTCTTATGGCCCAGGCTTAAAATCATACAACACTGCATCCTTTGCTGTTTTTGGTGTTTGGGGTCAGTTTTTTGTGGTTTTTTTATTTGTTTGTTTTGTTTTTTGTTTTTGTTTTTGTTTCCTGTAGTGATCCTTCCTGCTTTTCAGCCTTCCAAGCACTAGAATTACAGGCCTGCACCACCAGGCCCAATCTCATTTGCTGTCTCAGTGGTGTCCCAGGAGCAGGGCTAGCATGGCAGGCCAGGGAACTTTCTTTTCTTTTCTTTTTTTTAATTTGAGATGGGGTTTCACTATGCAGTTCAGGTTAGCCTTGAACTTACCATGAGCCTCCTGCCTCAGCCTCCCAAGTGTGATTGCAGCCATGCACCAGCATGCCCAGATATTACATGCTTTCTGAATGGAGGAAAACAAAAGATCTTGGCCTTTCCTTTAGCCTGATGAAATCCTGGGAGCTCAGGGATTGCCTTAGCCTGAGGCAAAGAGAGGGTCTCACAATAGATAAGGGAGACCCATGCCACATACACAAAGGTTTTGTTTACTTACACATAATCACGGCTCAGAAGCAGCTGCTGGGAGAAGTACATAGGAAGTGGACAGGACAGTCATTCACTTGACCTGTGAGTTGGTCCCGCAGAATACTAGTGTTTAAGACTAAGAATATTTAGAACGCAAACACTATTTACTTGCTTGAAGCATCCAGCTAGTTTTCTATCCATCCATCAGAAACAGCACTACCGAATAACCACCACACAATGATTGGGCAATATTTGAACAGCACCACATAGCTTATTGGAACATGTCCCTTGCAGAAAATGCAAGTAAATCTAAAGATGTAAATATATGTCATCCATAATGCAGAACTAACTACTAGTCTGGTTTGACTTTAACTAATAGACCCAACAGAAACATTAATCAGAATTGAGCCTTCTTCAGTCCCAGGGTTGAACATTTAGCATCTCCAGGTTCCCCCAGGCTCCAAATGTCTTTGTTTGCAGTATGTGCTGCAAATCAGGAGCAGAGCCCATAGGGAGCAAAGTCCAATTACCATGATAACCAAGGAAAGAGCAAACTGAGCCCAGAACACCCAAAGGCAAATCAAGCACATGAATTAGGAGGAGATGCACATATTTGTTGTCACTTCTATTGTACTGCTCAGTGTGGCTGGGAGGCAAAAGGAGACCCTTCGCAGTGCCAGTGGGACTCCTCCATCACAGCCTGGGAGCTGCTGCTGCTCAAAGACTCAGGGACAGACAGTTGGGATTTAGCTGTTCCTCCCAGCTAGAGTGTGGGCCAACTCAGTCTTGGGTAGGGCGATGGTGAGCTTCATAGAGAAGCTGATGTCAAACAGGAAAGTTTAATTAAACACTGTGAGATTTGTAAGCCCTTGAAAAATATAAACTGCCAATAGTGAGAGGAAAATAACAGCACAATGATCTCATCTTTATGTGAGTCCTTTGTTGCCTGGAAACAGGGATTTCCTTGGGGATGGTGTGGTCATAGGATTGATGGAAGTAGAAGCAGGCAGCCCCAGAAGGCAGCTGTGCACTCAGTCTGTGTTGGGTGGGGGGCATGAGGCAGGTGTCTGTGTGTTCAAGCGGGAGGCAAGAGAGGGCTGTCCAGATCTTTCCAGTTTGTCCTCATTAGGTCATAAAAAAATAGCCAATTTCCCTAGTCACTACAGTGTGAGGAAATCTATGAAAATAATTTCTATACTCTTGTGAGATAGGTGGAGAAACATACAAGGCAGAAGGCAGTGAAGTGTTAAAAATGGCTTTTCAAGGTGAGCAATAAATTAGCTCAAACAACCACTCCGAAAGGCAAATGTGGGATCTCCACTTCAGAGGGCCAGGCCAACACTTCTTCTCTGACAGAGCTGAGAATAACTCAGCCAAGCCTCTGGCAGGCACAACAGAGGGCTTAAAGCATATTTTTAAAATGATGAGCACCATGCTGTGGACTCCTAGAGTAAATGAGCTCGTGTGTTTTGATTTACATCCAGTGTTTCTTCATTGTTCTTAACATGGCTTTTGTGCAGGTTCCAACAGACTAAGTGGGTGGTGATGAGCTTGTTTTTATTCAGTCTCTCTAACAAGTTAGAAATTTGGTAGTCTAATCCCAGACAAAAGCAAAGCTATTTACAATTGAAATCATATGGGCTGCTCTGTGGGCTTGTGTGCTATGGAGTGGGGAGGTGACAGGATGTGGTAGGAAAATGGGCTATAAGGAATAAGAATGCTCAAGCCAGGACCTTCCCTCTGCTTTCTGAATAAGCACTGGACATTTGCTTTCTTTCCTCAGTTCAGTGAGAAATACCAAATAGTGATTTGCTAATATATTGACTGGTTGATCAATTTGTTTTCATTCTTTTGCAAATTATTAATATAAAATTAAATTGAATTATGTCAATGCCACAATAGTCCTTGTTTCAGTTATCCTAAAAGGTTATTTAATTTTTTGCTTTGGGGCCAGGGAGATAGCTCAGCAGAATAAATGCTTGCCTCGCAAGCAAAAGGTCCTGATTTCAATATCCAGTGCTGCAAAAATATAAATAAATAAATAAAACTTTCCTCTGGCTTACATTATTCAAATTTTAACCCTAGGTTGTTATAGTTCATGTTATTTTGGAGACTGAGTTCATCAAGAGTAAAAACCCTGCACTGTGCTCACCATATCAAAGTAGCAAAGTAGATCTTTTGGAGGAAATTTACAATTATTTCTTTCCATTTAAGAGTTTCCACTCTAGTTGGACATGTAGCAAAATCACATAAAGAGAATGCAATAAATTCTGTGAAGTAAGCTACAAATGTGTGCCATGCCTAGGGCTGATTCTCCTTCCAGAACTAAGGCATGACTGCAATTCCATACCATCCTTGAATGTAGACAGAACTATGTAACTTGCTTAGCCAGTGCAACATGAATAAAAATGGCATAGCATTTCCAGAAGAATCTTAAAGTCTAAAAGAGAATCAAACTTTTCCTGACTGTTATAGATGGACAACAAAAAACCTGGGCCCTCGATAAGCCTGATGAGCAGAACTCCCTGGGTTAAGCCATGGAGTGTCATTAACATTCATAATCTAGCCCATCCTAATAAACCCAATATTAAAGTGTATAATAAAGAAATCCAACAATGTTGAATGAAGGGTCTTCAGAGTCCTGGGTTGTGAGCCTCAGAAAGTTACCTGAAAAGAGGAAGTTAGTAATCCTAATTCTTAGGGTTCCCAATCTCCTATAACCCATCCTAATGTGACAGAAGCAAGCCTTTTGCTTCTGAACTCAGGAATTTCCCTCATAACCCTCCAGATGACTTCATGGAGAGACCTCACTCAGTTATTTTCCTGATATTGTGCAGACTCATTCCAGTTTTAAAAGTCATCTTTATCCAAGGGTCTCACTTGTTGGAAAATCTTACAGGTTTTCTCAGGAGGCAACATGGTTCTTGAATCCCTCCAGGTACAATCTGAAGACCAACTGCAATAGAGAAAGGAAACTGCAGTATTATGAAATGGCAGCCTGGCGTATCACGTGAAGGTCTTTGTAAAATGTGATTTTCTCTTTGGGTTCATTTCTGCTCTGCTGCCATTCAGAAAATATTAGCAACTGACTAACTGGCCAATGTGCCCAATTAATTTCATAAAGAAAGGTGAAATCACCTTAAAATCACCATAAATTTGAGGTAATTTTTTTCTGTTATTTAATACACAAAAACTTACCTTAGAAATAAAGCAAGTTGGGGATAGGGAGATGGCTCGGTAAAATAAATGCTTCCTTGGCAAGCATAAGGATCTGAGTTCAATATCTAGATCTGCCAAAAAAAAAAAAGAAAAAGAAAAAGAAAAAAAGTAAGTCTGCCTCAGACTTACTGTTGACATAGAAGAAATGCACTGATTGATGTAAGTTCTTAGTGGCAGGCTTTTCAAAATTCAAATATAAGTAAACTTTAGAGTCTGTGTGTGTGTGTGTGTGTGTGTGTGTGTGTGTGTGTGTGTGTGTGTGTTGGAGAGAGGTAGAGAGAAATAGAAACAGAGACAGAGATCAATGGGAAATGAGTAGATGTTACCGAGGCCCTAAGAGAAGAGCTAAGTGCTACTGTCACAGCCCCAGCAGCCTTCAGATCGCTTTAACAGCCTTTCCTCAGGTACTCACTGGCTCCCTGGAGATTATTCTCTGCTAAATCTGAATAATAATGACAAATATCCAATAGTAATATTCTCAGCTAAGAGAAGCAATTAGCTAAAATTGTTTTAGTCTTTGTGGTCAAACAGAATCATTTCTTCAAAGATCCTTCTTTTAATTAAGGCTTTTCTCCCACATCACACTACTATTTCATTTTGCCAAGGACCCAGCTCCAATTGTAAATATTGGGTGGTGGTGAGTGTTGGTCAATGTAAACCCCGAGGGGGAATTTTGGTGGAGGGTCACAGGATTCTGCCTCTCATTACACCAAGGTCTGTTGCTGGTGTGACACCACTAGTATAAGGTGTGATAAAAAAATACACTTGATGCTGAAAACTTGTTTTCAATTTTAATATGCTAAAAGACACACTGCCATTATTCCTCTCAAAATACTCGCTCTTGCTTGAACATGCTTACTCTAGCATTTTTGCCAGTTTCTGAAGCAATTCTTTTAATCTTCTTTTGTAAGTATATTTAGCAAGGCAGAGCAGCTGTCTTGATGTCCTTAATCAATTCAAAACATTTACCTTTCATGGTCTTTTTGATTTGGAGAAGGAACTAAGAGTCTCATAGTGCCAGATCCTTTGACTAAGTTAGATAGGATCACACTGAAAGATTGTACAAACCCACCTTCACACTGGATATTCACATAAGAAGACTTTGGGGGACCGGGGAGATGGCTCAGTAGAATAAGTCTTTCCCTGGCATGCATAAAGGCCTGAGTTCAATCCCTGGTTCCATTAAAAAAAAAAGTGGCAAGGACAATCGGATGAGGATAATCAAAGCAAGAGTGAGGACAACTGGTCTTCTACTGCAACTATTTGTTGTAATTTAATCGATCTTTGTACATTTTGACCACACTTTGTGTGACGGCTTGTGTCTAGTTGTCCCCTCGAAGTCTCATGTAGTGATGGGGTGGGTTTCTGGAGTTTGTGATTAGTTCATGGTCCAGCGCTGGGATTTTGGGTCTGAGTGCTGCTGGGATTATGGGAGTGAGTGGTAAACCTGTCCCGGGGCAGAGAGCCTGAGCAATATGCAGGAGGAAGAGAGGCTTGCTTCTGCCTCTGCCTCTGCCTCTGCCTCTGCCTCTGCCTCTGCCTCTGCCTCCACTGCAGCTGCCACTGTTCCTCCCTTTTTCACTCTTGCTGTTTTGCTGTTTTCTGCCACTATGAACTGTTGCCACATGCCATGTGCCACTGTGCCGTACAGCCAACCACACACTGTGTGCTAAACAAGCCATTCCTTCCCTCATTTTAGGTGTTGGCTATTTTGTCTCAGCAATAAGAGAAAAGAAACCAAGACACTTTGTATTCAGGACAAGTGTACAGTGATATTAGGGTGCTCCAGGATGGAGTAATTTGGAGACTGCAATCCCAGATAATGTCTTATTGAATTTAGGAATTATTTTAAAATTCTGACTCAACCTTGTAGATGCAAATGTTGACTTACCAACACCTGAGGAAAGATAAATCTTCATTGAAGTGAGGTCTTCACACTAAGAATACAGAAAATGATGTATAGCACCAAGTAAGCAGATTATACTGGATCCTTTGCAGTTCCATGGGTTGAAATGTTACATTCTCACACCTTTGTGATAGAATTATGTGCAATGCTGAATTTTAATCAAAAGAGTGCTTGGTGAGCAAGGAAACACAATAGAAGTTAACTGGACCAATTTTTAGAAATGTACCACAGCCAAAACAACAGAAAGCCGCCCTCTCCTCCTAAGGATAATCTTAGTCAATGGGGCAGTAATATTAAAGACAATAAGAATAACTCGTTTACTTTGGACAATTCCTGGATTTGTGTGGACCAGTACCTTGCAATTAAGTCATAGCAAAACCAAATATGCCAAGTGCAGGGGTACATGCCTGTAATCTCACCTACCCAATAGGCTAAGACAAGGGGGACCACAAGTTCAAGACTAGTCTGGGCAACTAAGCAAGGACCTGTCTCAAAACGAAGGCCTAGCCGGGCGTGGTGGCGCATGCCTGTAATCCCAGCACTCGGGAGGCTGAGGCAGGAGGATTGTTGTGAGTTCGAGACCAGCCTGAGCTAAAAAGTGAGCTTAAGGCCAGCCTGAAGTGCATAGTGAGACCTTGTCTCAAAAAGACAAAAAAAAAAAAAAAAAAAAAAAAGCAAAAGGAAGAATTAAAAAAAAAAAAAAAAAAAAAAAAAAAAAAAAAATATCTATAAAAAAAAAAAAAAAAAAAAAAAAAAAAAAAAAAAAAAAAAAAAAAAAAAAAAAAAAAAAAAAGAAGGCCTAGGGAGGTCTTAACAGAGAGTAAAAAAAAAAATGTTACCAGTTATTCTCTCTAGTCAAAATACTATAAAAACAGAAATCACAACATGGAAACTCAAAATCTTTCAAGTAACACTTGTGTCAAAAAGTAATCAAAATAAAATTTTCAGAATAACTAGAAAATGGAGATAATAAGATAATCACCTAAAAATATAACTAGAGCAGAATGAAAGCAAATATATTAAGTAGTCATCAAAAAATTAGTAAAAGACTATGCCTAGAAAGGTGAAAATAATGCATTAATAACTGTAAAAGCAGGAACTAATACCTTAGAAAACAAAAGCATTGAACTAATCCACCAAAACAGTATCCTTGACAAAATAGAAAAAGAATTCTGAATTGGAGATGGGGGAGAGATGATCAGAGAAGAGACAAAGGTAGAGAGAGATCAATGAAAGAAAAGTTCCTGCAAGATTATCACAGGGCACGGAGAAATGTCCTCTGCACCATCTTTTGAATGTTTGTAGTTCCCAGTGTAATTATTTGCTTCCTCTCTTGAAGCTTGAGGGGCATTTCTCTTGTCTATTCCTTGTCCTTGTTCCACATGCACACATCATCAAAGGCAGTACCTGCTCTTTTTCTTTTTGAAATTATGTCTCTAATATAACATTCTTATTTCTTTTTCATATTTATATTCTCTACTAGGAAAAGAAGCCACCATCTAAAGAATGCTACTGATAGGTCAAACAAGTCCTAACGGTTTTGCAATTTTGTAAAATTTACCACATTCTCCTGGCTTTGCATATATCTTGTAGATAATGACATTGATGCTTACAGATTTTAAGGGACTTTTCCAGTGCCACATGCCCAGTAATTCAAGTATAATTCCATCTACTCCAGAGCTGAGTTTTCCTTGTGATGCTATACTGCCTCTCCATGGAGAAAGATAGAGACCACATACTAAGAAATCTGCACACATCTGGAAAATTTTGGAGAGGGAAAGCTAAAGTATCAATAAAATCAAGACCCAAATGATTCAACAACTGGAAATGATTGGCTAATGCTAACTTAAAATAACATCCTGAGGATTCAGTTCAAAGTACTATATTTGAGAGTTCTAAGAAAATGTTTTCACATATTTGGAATAAAGGAAATCTTTTCTTGTACAGTTTGTGTGAAAAAATACTACACATTTTTGTGGTTCTTATGTATCCTATATCTGTCAAGGTCCTGGCAGGAAATGGTTGAATTTTCCAAGTGTCAACCAGAAGTTAAATGACAGGTCTATTTACAGGGCTAGAGGATTAACTAGATATGGAGAGACACCCAGGGATTGATGCACAGCTCCCCAACTGTTGCTGCCACAGGTAGAAGGCCATAATATTGTTATGTTTTAAGGTGATTTAATACATCTTTGTTGTTACTCTCCTAATGTTGGCAGTAACCTCACACTGGCCAACCTCAATCACAATCTGAAGACCTGGGAGATCAACCTACTAGGGAACCTCACAGGAAAGACAATCATAAAGAACCTCCTTGGGAGCAGAGCAAATATGTGGCCATCATATGCACACTACTCCATCAGAGAGACTCAGTTGAAAATAAAAATTCTGCATAAAATTTATTCATACATATTCTAAACCTCGATCATAAGAAACCTAAGTCCTAGATGGGCATGGTGGCTCATGCCCATAATTCCAGCTCTTGGGAGGCTGAACACAGGCAGATCACTATGAGTCTGATCCATGTTGAGGCCCTGTAGACTCTGTACTAAAATATAAATTAAAAAAAAAAGTAAAGAAATCTAAGTTCCAGTAGGGGCTGGCCAGATAAACTCAGCAGACTAAAGAGCCAATGTAGGCAGGCTCAGTGACTAGGGTTCGATCCCCACCATGCTGGCTCCACCCCAGGGCACAGTAGGACTGCGACTAAGACTAGGCATGGTATCGCTTGCCAGCAATCC
Source organism: Ctenomys sociabilis (assembly GCA_004027165.1). Lineage (NCBI taxonomy): Eukaryota > Metazoa > Chordata > Mammalia > Rodentia > Ctenomyidae > Ctenomys > Ctenomys sociabilis. Next base: position 24,889 of record PVKA01003504.1, read on the forward strand.
CAGCACTTGGGAGGCTGAGAAAAGGAGGATCACAATGAGTCCACGCTGTGTAATGAGACCCTGCAGACCCTGTGCTAAATACATTTTAAAAAGAAAGAAAGAAATCTAAATCCTACCATGCTCTGTCCAAATCATCCTCAATCTGAATGTCTCATAAAAAAGAAAATATATACCCAAGAGGTGGATCCTAAGGAAGACATGTGGTATGTCAACTATTAGAAAAACTCAAGTGTCTAGAGTAAAAAAGATGCATGAAAGGTGAAAAAAAAGATTCAGAAAAACGAAAAAAAGGACAAATTTGAAGTGGTCCAGAAAGCAGACATTAGACATGGTAGAAAACTGTGGAGAATCAGGATTTATCTCAATGTAAGCAGTAAGTTCCTGATTTCTAGATCTACCCATCAGTGACATGAATTGCAGCTGGTAAAAGTACAGTAATTCCCTGTCACTTTCAGAATTCAGCCAAGGAGTGGCTGCCATCTGCTGTTGAGGCTGCTGTAGAAGAAATTCCTGCATTTTCAGAAATTGGACCTAGAGAGCACAGCTGTTTTCCCTACTGCTGTAAGATTCTGGCTTGGGGACCTCATGCCAGCTCCAAATACACAAAGACCCATTAAACAAATGCCTATTCTTTATATGAGGGCTGGGATTACCTGAGCATCAGGTATCTTCTCCACTACTGGCTTATAGATATTCAATTATTAATCCTTCTATGCTATTGTGATCTTGAGTACACCCAAGGGCCCATGTGTTGAAGACCTGATCCTATCATGAGATGGTGGAACTTTTAAGAAGTGGAATATACTGGGAGGAAATAAGGCCACTGCAGGACAAATCCTTGGAGGAAATATTGGGGACCAAGCCTCTTCCTGTCACTCTGTTTCCAGTCACTGTGAAGTGAATAGGCTTCCTCCTCCATGAGCTTTTGTCATGATGTATGGTGATGCCATAAGTCCATAGCACCAGCACCAAGGAACCAGGGACAGAAGCCTCCACAATCATGAGCCAAAATAAACTCTTTCTCCTTAAAAGCTGACTAACAAACTCCACAAACAATCTTTCAATGTTACCATTTCTCAAAGAAACTAATAACTGGTAACCAAACACCCTGCAGCTCACAGTGCTTTTAAATCCTCCCAAAACAATACAATATTAAGCAAAACAGAACAGTTCTCTGCTTCACTGTAGTGCTCATGTTTTTCTCTCACTTCTGGGCAACAACCATGGCCAGAGTAGCTTATCCATAGGCAGGGTAGAGATCTGCAGAAAGAATGATGCTTCTACACAGAGGGGTCCCAAGCCCTTATTCCAGAAGGTCTTCAAGAAAAATGTTCTAAGGCTAACACAGGTAACGGGTCTATTCGGTGGAATAAAAATCATAATTGTGTGTCTTCACTCTAGAAAGTTGAAAAATACCCAAAGAAATAATGGTCATGTATGACTGGTGGAGTTACAGTTGTTTTCTATTTTCTTCTTTTTGTTTAGTATGTTTTGCAAATAAACATGTATTTTAACAAGAAAAATTATTTTCTGTTATGCTTTTAATTTTCCTTGTTTAAGAAAAATCTATCTTTGCTAGATAGACTTTGCAAAACTTGACTGCCTTGGAAAGTTTACATATCTTTATTTCTTCTATCCCTTGGATTCTGACCTAGATGAGAGCCTGAAGGTATCGATTTGACCCTGGGTTGGGAGTGTCAGTTTTAAGAACGACTAGAACAGTTTTAAGGGTCATGAGCTAAGAAATGACTTAAGAATAGGAGTACTAAGCACAGTGATCCACAACAAATAATGGAAAATAAAGAGTAACTCAAGAAAAACAGAGGCCTTTAAAACACACACACACACACACACACACACACACACACACTAATTTTACCTTTTGAAATGAAGCTATACTCCATTCTGTTTCCTATACTGCCTGATACAGTTATAACTGAAAATAACTTTTTTATAAAATCCAAAAAGTCCCAAGCAGTGAACCGAGCAGAGTGGAGGGTGTGCTCAAGCTTGGGGAAACAATAAGATATTGTCTCTAAAAAGGTTTTGGTTATTTATGGTATTGGGGATTGAACTCAGGATCTTATACTTGCCAGTCAAGCACTTATTCCACTGAGCTCCAGCCCTGCCTCTAAAAATTTTTTAAGAAAACAATAAGAGGTAAGAGTATAGCTCAGTGGTACAACACAGATTTAGTGTGTGCAAGGTCCTGGGTTCAAACTCTAACAATATAAACATAACTATGCTTAAAATACAATTAAATATATCTGTATTTTAAAAATTTCTATGCGTTATCAATGCCATCCTGCCTGAGATGCATTGCTAAGAATGTCAGAAACACTCCATACTGGGGCAGAAGACTTTCCTCTTGGGTCTTAAAGAAAATAAACTTTTGTGACGTTTGGTATTTACTCCATACTGCTCTTACTTTTTGCATTTCCTTCCTTTTGACACCTAGTCTTCTCTTTGTTTTTATGTCTGTGTTTTCTGTTTGTTTGTTGTGGGGAAATAAATATAAATCAGTGGGTCACTTATGTCCCAAAACTTTGCATCTTGGTTACTTCTCTCTTGTTGCTGGGACAAAATACCCGACACCCAAAGTAAGGAAGGAAAGGTTTATTTAGCTCATAATCTGTGGACGTTTCAGTCCATCCTCCAATGGCTCCAAGGTAGAGTAACACATCGCAGAGGGTAGCAGTTCATGCTGGCAGAAAACAGCAAAACAATTAGAGCAAAAGGGAGGAGTAATGGCCACAGCAGCAACAGAGAGCAAGTCTGTTTCCCTTATGCCGCATTCATGCTGTCTGTCCCAGGCCAGGGGCGGCGCTCACACCCACAAGGCCAGCACTGCATCAGGAATTAATCACAAATGCTAGAAGCCCACCCATAACTGCAGGAGGCTTTGGGGAGACAACTAGGCACAAACTGTAATGCCTTGCAAAGAACAGATTTCAAGAACAATAAATTTCTGTTTATTTGTTTTTTTTCATTAGCACATCTCATCTTAACATTTCACCCTTCATAGTCATACTATTTTTCTCATTTAAAACATTTACCCCTAAATTTTCTTGGGTCTTTGAAGAACTTGTCTATTCTTCTCTTGCTCTTTCATTCACATGCAGATTTTTTTGCAAATATTAGGATCTGATCATGCAAAACAAACACTGTTAAAATAGACTTGTACACTGTGTATCAGTTTCCAGGTGTCTTAATACATTTTTATCCTCTGTGCTATTCAGGTTGTAATACACTGACAGTACGAAACTGAAACTGAGCACCTTCGCCATTATGTCTCTGAGGGCCTAAGTTTAATATACCTACAAATTTCATGTGGCTTGAGATATCTTCAGAATGTTTGCTCCCCATTTTCATTTATGTGATATTTTTAGTTTTGAAATTCTTTTCATATAACATTGAATCCCAAGTACAGGGAAAATACTCAGAGTAACAGTTCTATTATTGCATACCTATTCTTCAAGTTGAATGGGATTTATCTCATTTTAAGCACAATGAAATTAGACAGAAAAGAGTATTTTAACATGTAAACTCATAAAAACTCCAGAATTCCAACACTGTGCAAACAACTGGGGGAAGATAAAGGCACTTCAAATGCTAGAACACGGGTTCTATACTCATATAGCTACCCACACAATACACAAATGTCATGTGTGCAATGAACCATAACTATGACACAGTTTTTACTTGCTAATTTAAAAAAATATATTTTAGGGTCAGCCAAATAGCTCAGCAGATTAAAGCACCTGCATAGGTAGATGCAGAGGCTGGGGTGTGATCCCTGGGCCTGCCATGCTGGCCCCACCCCTGGGGCATGCTGAGACAGCAATTGAGACTGGGTGTGGTGGTGTGTGCCTGCAACCCTAACCCCAGGACTTGGGAAGCTGCAAACAGGAGGAACACTAGTAGTCCAATCTACACAGTGAGACCCTGTACACCCTGTCCTAAATACAAAAAATCAATAAACAAATAATACGTTTAAAAATGTTGTTATTATAAAACTAACAAATACTACTGATGGAGGACAAACTCCAAGTTAGGCAGAGATCAGACAATTTTTTATGTTATCACACTTTATTCTTTTTTTTTTTTAATCACACTTTATTCTTGAAGGTAAGCATTACTGAGTCATTTAATGTCTGGAGGAAATGAGGCACCTATGGAATTTTGAGGGGTAACGAGAAATTTGCATAGCCTTGACGTCTTTCCCCAAATTACATATTATTTACTAAGTCAAAAAGTGCAGCTTGACAGACAGAAGCCTGACAGGCCTGCTTCAGTCAAATGAATGATTGTGCATCACTGATAATAAAGTAAATTGAAATTAGTTGACATACAATGAAAAAGATAAAGCATCATTTTTTTCCTAACCCCATAAAGAGGCATCCATAGAACCAGTGTTCCACGGATGATGATGGAACACTGGATAAACACAAAGTGAGGGACACTCTGCAAAACAATTGCCCTGTACTCTTCAACAATGCCAAGGTCATGAAAGTCAAGAAAAAGTAGAAACATTGCTCCAGACTAAATAGAAATAAAGAGGGCCGGGGATATAGCTCAGTGATATAAGTGCCTGCCTGGCAAGTCCAAGGTCCTGAGTTCAATCCCTGGTACCTCCGAAACATAAATAAATAAATAAAAACAAATAGAAATAAAGAGGCATGAAAACTAAACCCATAGTTCTTGGCTTTGTCTTTCTGATACAACAACACTGTTGGATACATACCCAAAAGGATACCAAAAAGATGCTATTTATCTTGATATTTATCTTGGTTCAGCACACCAAAGAGACACCTGTGTGCCCATGTTTATTATAGCATTATTCACAATAACCAAAATATGGAATCAGCCAAGCTGCCTATCTACAGAAGAGCAGAAAAGTAGGATGTATATGGAATATTGTCCAGTTATAAAAAAATGAAGTCTCATCATTTGAAGCAAAATGGATGGAACTGAGGATATTATGTTAAGTAAAATAAGCCAGACACAATAAGACAAGTACCTCATGTTCCTTTTCATATGGAAGCGAAAAAAGCTATCTTGGATGTAGCACAGTGATTACCAGAGTTTGGGAAGGGAAAAGAGGTGGACAGAGACAGGTTGGATTTGATCAGTGCATACTGTGCTTGTATGGAACTATCATTCTAAACCCAAGAATAAGTATAATTAATACTTGCTAATAAAATAAGATTAAAAAGAACATTGTGGCTACTGATGTAATTAAAATGGAATCTAAGAATTAGAAGGTAGCATTAAGTTAATTTCCTGATTTTGATGGTTTTTACAAGGGTTTTGCAGAATGTTATTTCTTGGATTTTTTTGGCAGAACCAGGGGTTAAACTCAGGCCCTTGCACTTGCCGGGGAAGCACTTATTCCACTGAGCCATCTCCCCGGCCTCTGTAGAACGTTCTTGTACATAGATCATAGCACTAAAATGTGCAGGGGTCATAGGGCAGCATATCAGCCACCCATCCCTAAATGACTCAAAGTAAAAAGTTATTTGTATTATTATTGCAACTTCCTGTGGGTTTGAGATTGCCCTTTTCTCCCAAACGAGTGAGACTTTTCTACGAAAAATGAGGGTGATGAAGTCACAGAATCAAAAGTGCTATAAAACACAAGTATAGGGGCCAGGAAGATGGTTCAGTGGAGTAAGTGCTTCCCTGGCAAGCACAAGGGCCTGAGTTCAACCCCCGGTTCCAAAAAAAAGTCGGGGGTAGTGGTTTGGGCTTCAGTATTTCTATCTTTATGACTCTTGAGAAGGGAACTGCACAAAATCCAACTCCATTTCTTATTCCAGGGATTGTTTTTTCTACTTTGAGCTAAAGAGAAATGTTAATCTTCTTGCTGTATTTCTGCATGATACTTCATCCAAGACAAACACATAGCCAGCTTTTGGGGACAACAATAATTCTTCAGATATAGGCAATCATATCTGAAGAAATCATTACATTTATTCTTCTTGTCCCAACATTACCTTTCATTCTTATATAGCCCCAGTACAGCTAGAAATTACAAGGTGACTAGGAATGGTATAGATTAACACAAACCTTTGAATGAAAAACCCTTATAGAACAGATACTACATATCAAGTTCACTGGTTGTTTGACTAGTTGACTGGTTGTTGTCCTTGTTTCCTGGGGTCTGAAATCCATCTAAGTGGGGAAATCTACCATTGTGTGGGTCTTTGTGCAGGACAGGACACAGAGCAAGATATGGAAGGCAGGGACTTCAATGGTTCACATGATCCAAATTTGGAAAATTACAGAATTCTTTGAATTATTTGAAGTAACAAAGAAGTTTTATTATGATTGACAGACAGGTGGCCTCCATCGACCTTCTTTTGGGGTGATGGGGCAGCTCTGCAGTGGCTGGGCCACTGGTATTAGTGACTCCTTAAATTGGGTGCTCTTGTGTTGTGACCTATGGGAGATGTCAAATACATACCTTACTTCTTGGGTATGTATTTTCCAAGCGTCTTCTCAGTCCTTCCACCAATTCCATGAGCTACTTGATGTTCTTCTGATAAATTCTTTTTGTATGACATCCATAAGGCTTGGTTTCTTCTATATTTATAGCAAAGAAAGTGAATACACCGAGCTTTTACTACTGAAAAGTTTACACCTTTTTTTTTGTTAAGAAAATCTGCTCCCATAGTGAATCAAGTTCTCTGCTTTGATTCATAACACTGATGGAAACATTTAAAACCAGTCACTTGGATCTTTAAAAACTCTCATCCTCAATCAAGCACCTGATTCCCTCAACTGTCTCAGTTACTCTTCTTCTGTTGTAGGGACAAATACCTGACACTCAATGTTAGGGAAGGAAAGGTTTATTTAGATCACGATCACTGGAGGTTTCAGTCCATATTCAGCTGGCTGCAAGGCAAAGCAGCACATGGCAGAGAACAACCTTTCATGGCAGTAGCAAGGAGCAAGAGAGCAAAGGGAGGAGTAGCAGAAGCTCAAGCAACTAGCTTATCTGCCCTCCTTACATTGAAATCCAAATTAAATCCACACCCACAGTAATCAATCACAAACTCCTAGGGGCCAGAGCGACACTCAGAAGCTGCCCATAACTGCATGAAGCTTTGGGGGGACACCTGCACACAAACCATAGCACCAACATAACCTCCTGAGGACCTAGCACTTGCAGTGCATTAGCCACAAGGGGCTGTCTGCATTGTAACAGCAGAACTGACTTGCTTTGTTCTGTTACCTGATTTCTTGTATTTTATGTTGCTTGCTTGAGTCTTTACAAAAGAAGCCACAGAAAAGGAAAACAAATCTTTCAAATAACTTCCCACACCTACACATACACACACACACACACACACACACACACACACACCTTTTGATTAGGTATATCTGCATAGTCACATTTTAATATTTCTTTGAGCTGAAACTCTCTTCTCAGGCAATGACACACTCTTATTTGTGAAGCATTGCAAAAAGCAGAGGCATTATCTCAAACCAAAAGTTGTTACTCCCCCGCCCCATCAGAAATTCTAAGGTCAGAAAAACAGGGCAGACATTTTTTTATGGGCTGGCTGGCACTGTTTCTCTGCAATGACTTAACCTGATAACTCTCGAAATTAATGTTGTGAGACAGATCAGCCAACAAGCCCACTTGGTTAATCCAATTCCTCTCCTGCTCTCTACTGGTTCCTGCCTCTGGAAGCTGTTCTGAACATTTCTCACTTGTCAATTACTGAAGAAATCTAAGTTCAGATTGAAATAGAGCTCTGCCATCTTTGGCTGTTCATGGCATCCGGGGATCTATGAAGATGCTGCCCTTTCTCTACATTTTATCTTGGCTTCCTTTGCCGTCTCTGTGCTCTCCCTGTGTCCACTGGTAGCACATTAAAGCTTAAATGCGATTCCCAGCCTCTTGATGTCCTGTCAGACAGCACTGTGGGGCCACACTACTTCCTGCCCATCACATTGACAGCTGGTCTAAGAAATAGTTTCTTCTTGAATCTTGATTCCAAAGTGAATGTGGCAGTTTTTCTTCCTCTGTTACATTACTCTATTTTCACCTGTCCAATAAAAAAAGATAAAAATTCAAGAGGCTGAAGAACAAGGAAATGTAATTCATATACCCTTAGTGCTTACTAAGTGTTAAATTTCTAATCAGGGATATATGACTGCATATAATAATATTATCATATATTTAGCAGCTATCCTGTGTCATGCATTCTACAAAGAGCTATACATATATTCTCTAATATAATTTAATCCCCCTAAAAACTCTGGAATAAACATAATCATTCTTTTTTCACTGTTTCACGAAACTGAAGAATAAGGAAATCAAGAAATTTGCCCATTTGACAAAAGCAAAATCCATGATCTGGAACACCCTCAGGCTACTCTTCATGACTACCTCATTAATAGTAAATTTTGTAATTGCATTTATACACGGGAGCATCCAAAAATAATCCCCCAAGACATCTCTCATTTCCTAATTCCCAGAACTTGGGAATATATTAGGTCTTAAAGAGGGGGAGAATTAAGGTCACAGAGGAACCTACATTTGTTTAATCAGAAGAATTTTAAATAGGGAGAATATCTTGGAATTCCTGGGCAGATAGAATCTAATCACAGTGGCGTTTTAAGGATAGAATAGAGATGTAGAGATTCAGCAACAGAGAGAGAAGGTAGAAGATGCTATGCTGCTGACCATAGATGAAAGCAGGGCTGATAAGACAAGGAATGTAGGCAGCTTCTAGAATCTGAAGCAGACAAGGAGAGAAAGGATCCCCTAGAGCCTTTAGAAGGAGCAATGGCTGATAAAACTTGAATTTATCCCCATACAACTCATTTTGGACGTGTGGTTTCCAATACATTAGACAATGACTTGAGGAAGTTTGTTATAGCAGTGAAAGAAAACTAGCACAAGTCCCCTGCCCAAGGTGGTTTGGGAGAATTGGGCTGAAAGCAGAGAGAGTTGAAGAAGATAAAGAACATCCAGAACTAGGAAGGCTCATGTGTGACACAACATGATAGAGGCAACTGTGTCCTGGCAGGGCTGGACACAGGGCACAAGCTGGGAATGACAGAGGTGTCGCTAGATGAGCCCTATAAACCAGGACAAAGAGCAAAGGTTTCATCTCACAGGAAAAGAGTAACTGTTCTAGAAGTGTTAAGCAGAGTTTGACACTGAACAAATTTCCATTTTAAGAAAGAACATTCTGGTTATATTGTTCAACACCATTCAGTAAATATTTATTGAATGTGAAAAATGGTTTGGAAGAGGACCAGGTAGAAACTAGGAAGAAAGACTTGGTTATCTAAGCAAAAGATGATAAAATCCAGAGAGAGCATAACTGGAAGAAATAATAGATTCAGAAGATGTGTAGAATGTACAATGCGTATGATTTGGTGATTGGTTTGATGACAACAAACTTTTAGGTTTGAGAGATACTGCTGCTGTCAGCCAAGATAAAAAGCACAGGAAAGAAGGGACACAGCCTGTGTTTGAAAGGGGGAAACTATTTTGTTTTGAACAAATGTTAATGACAGTTTAAATCTACTAAGACCATGTTATATGTTTTTCACATACTTTTTCATTTTATGTATTTAGCATAATACTTCCTATTGTTTACATACACCTATGCATAATAAAATAATTACTACAGTGAAATAAATTGACACATCCATCACCTTCCATATTTCTTGTGTGTGTTAAAAGTACCTGAAATCTATTATTTTCATTCAATGAGCTTTGAGCATAAAACACAACACTAGTAACTACAGTTCCATTATAATGTTAAAATGAAGAATCTCTGGGCCAACCAGGCAAAGTGGGCCTTTAAAGTGACCTTAATTTTGCTTGATTTGCAATCTCAGTAAAAAGCTAATTTGGGCCACTTCTTGTAAATACCTGTTAGAGAAAAAAACAAAACTTAATGCTAACCAATAAAAAGCTACCAACTAACCTATATAAATAGGGGCTTTCCAGCAGGACAGACTAAAAAGACAAAATATAACTGCAATCAAGCATTATTTTCCTTGACTTACCATCATATACACCTTCTAAAGACTTCTTCTTGTATTTGTTTTGAGTAAAACCCCCAAGCCACTTCTGGTTCAGAGATGTATCATTCATAAATTACTGTTTTTTCAAATACATGCTTTAAAATTGTACGTACTTCTCCTCATAGTGTAGATTACATGCCCAGATTTAGCCATCTTACATAATTACAAGTCTGACCTATTTCTCCATCCATTTCCTCTTTCCCATTATTCTAGTTACTACTGTTCTAGTCTCCCTGTATACTGTACCTTTTTTGAGATTCTATATATGAGCTTCTGCAGCATTTTTTCTTTTTGCATCTGGCTTATTTCACTTAATACAGTGTTCTCCAGTTTCACGTATTTTGCATCTAGTGGCAGCATCTACTGTTGAAATACTGAATAACATCATGTATACACATACCATAATTTCTTTATGCAGTTTTCCATTAATGGATATCTAGACATCCTGGCTACTGTGAATAAAGCTTCGATGGACACGGAAGTTCAGACATCTCAAGGAGATAGCTGTTGATTTCATTTGTTGGGGGAATGCACTCAGAGGAGGATTGCTGAGCCTTCTGATAGTTCTACTTTTGGTTTTTTGAAGACCCTCCATATTATTTTCCATGTGGCTATATCAACTTACATGCCCACAAAATTGTATAGCAGCCCCTTTCTCCACAACTTCATCAAGCAATGCTTGTCTCATGTCTTTTCAGTAATAGTCATCCTAGCAGGTGTGAGATGACATCTCATCGTTGTATTAACTTCCACTTGATGATTAATGATATTAGTCATGTTTTCATGTACTTGTTGATCCTTTGTATGTCTTACCCAAAAAAAATATTGGTTTAAGCCTTTTTGCCCATTTTTAAAACAGGTATTTGTTGATGTTGTGCTGTTGAGTTATGTGAGATCCGTACCAGCTATGGTGTGCACATATTTTCTCTAGTCCACAGCTGTATTTTTCTTTTGCTGGTTATTTCCTTTGCTTTTTAGTTTCATATAATTCCACACTTGTTTTTTTGTTCTTGTTTATGTTGCCTCAACTTAATGGATATCTAGACATGGAATATCCAAAGTAACATTGCCAAGATCAATATTGAATCACTTTTCTCTTATTTTTCTTCCAGGAGTTTTCTGGTTTTGTATATTTAATGCATTTTGAGGTGATATTCATCTGTGGTGTTAGATAATGATTTTGTGTGACAAATGGTTCTGTCAGGTTTTCTTTAAAAAGGACAAGTTGATTATTATGAAAATGTATGTGTAATGGATTACTTCTGCTTGGCCATATAAAGGGGACAGAATTGTTTCTTTCTGCTGTTGCACATTATAGATCTCCTAAGAGATTATTCATGGCTCACATTCCACTTTAACAAAAAGCTTTTATTTCTCTACTTCCTTTATGAAGAGATCTTCTGTGCTGGGAGAGTGTCTCTTTTCAGTTATATCTTTCCAACTCCTCCTCCCAGGGACGCTTGCACGGGTGAAAGCCCCCCTTGGTTCAGTGCTACCACTCTACACTGCTTTGTTCACATCTCTGGCACAAGTTGGCCTCTCACCCTGGTTCATTTTTTAAGGGCACAGAGAAAGGCTGCTAAATAACTGCCAAATTTTGGAGATAGTAAGAAGGGTAATCAAAAGCCAGGTAGGATTCACTTAGCAGGAGACACAGAAGGGTTTTCCTCAAGGTCCAGAGGGTAAGAGAGTAGGGGAGGAAGGATGGGAGCGTGCCATATTCTGAAGGGAAGAGCAGAAGTTGAGTGTGTTTACATTTAATGTTCCCTACAGACTAATAAAGTGGTGGCAAAGACATCCATTAATGGATGATGTGGTTCAAGAGGTTTAGGAGAAAACAAAGAGACTGAGTGTTAAGATTACAATCCAAAGAGACGTGTTGGCTCCAGGTGGACATCTGAGCATCGTTGTGAGGTTGAAGTGAGTCAATGCTAATAATGTGTTGTCCTAGTGCTGCTCAGGCTGCATGACAACAACCTGCCACAGCCTGGGAGATTTTTTAAAAGGAAATTTATTTCTTCACAGTTCCCGAAAGTGGTTCTTACCATGCCAGGATGCCAATATGATTGGGTCCTGCTCCTGAGGTCCAGACAGATGCCTCTTTGTTGTGTTCTTACATGGCAAAAAGGGATCCTCTTCCCCAGTACCTCTTTTTATATAGGTGCTAGCCCCATTCATGAGGTCTCCACACTTGTGGTTTAATGGTCTCCCAAAGGTTCTCCATCTCCTTGGAGATAAAATCCTCAGCATATTAATTTGGAGGTTACACGCTGTGGCTGGAAGGGTGCAGTATCAATTTGACTGGTTTGGGCATCAGCCCAGGAGATCAATAGAGTACATTTCTGGGTGTTTCTGGGTGGGTTGTGCTGGTGTGGCCTTTGGATATCCACCTGATACCCCACTCCCTCTTGATACCATTCCCTTGCCCTCCTTCCCAGGCATCATGAATTGAGCAGCTCTAGGCTGGTAAGATAGCTCAGCAGACTAAGCACTTGCTTAGGTAAGCTCAGGTAGATACGCACAGGGACCAGGATTTGATCCTCATGGGCCTGCCTCCAGGTGCACTGAGCCAGGGATGGAGTCCAGGAGTGGTGGTGCATGCTTGTAATCCCAGCACTAGGGAGGCTGAAAACAGCAGGAGCACTACAAGTCCAAGTTGCATAATGAGACCCTGAACACACACACACACACACACACACAAAAAGGAAATGAGCAACTCTGCTCGCCACACCCTTCCTCCATGATAGTGCTGCCTTGGAGCAAACCAACCATGAACTGAATCCCCTGAAGCCATGAGTGAAATCTGACTTCTCCTCTTTTGGGCTGTGAGTGCCAAGTATTATTAAGTACAGCAACAAGAAAGCTATTACATTCAACCCATCACACATGCCCAGCATAAGACAGCAAATGGACAATCAGCAAATGGTAATTATCAATATCACCCAGGTTCAGACATGCAAGCACTTCATCCCAGAGTAGAATCTTCATCCACTGTTCTTCCCTCCATGCCAGCCTGGATTTTGACATCCAGATTAGCCAAACAGTTTGTTGATCTTCTCTGAGTCTAAATTTCTTTGAAAGTAAGATATTTGACTTTACTGACCCCAAGAGCCCTGAATCTCTCTATATCTAGGTCATTAGGACAGAAATCTACCAGTTCACTGGCATCTCGGGAATATGACAAGAAGGTACATGGTGAGGCTTATTGATCAATAGAACACAGTAAGAATAAAGCAGACCTTAGCATGGAAGCTAATTCTTTTTGCAATTCAGTCCACAAGTTATTAATTATGCACAGTGTTCCAGATTCTATGCCAAGATCTTCATAGACGTTAGCCCATCTATGCCCTCCAGCTGCCCACATTAGGATTTATTAGACTCACTTCACAGATGAGGAGACCGACACTCAGAAATTATGCAGCTTTTCAAGGTCACAGGGTTCCCCCCGCAAAAGAAAAAAATCACATGGTTAGTACCAGAGAGCCAGGACTCAAACCTTGAGGTATTTGACTTTTGAATTCATATTTTAACCACTGTAATCCCAGTAATGCTCTTAACGATCACCTATCTGGACAAATGTCAGTCACTCATAGGCAAGATCAAATTTGAGCTTGTAGGTAACTCAAGAAGGTGGAAAAACACCTATCATATGAAAGTGCTTTTAACATATTAAACTGTAAGAAAATATAGAGGGACACATTAAAATTTAGTACCATCTTAACTAACTCACCTACCTTTCATTGTTATTTCACCTCACTGTGCACCTTCTTGCTATTCCCATCTTTCACTGGGTCTGTCCAGGTACAGTTCTGTGGAAATAGATGTTACTTGCAGAAACCTAATTAGTGATCACATAACTTCCTCCATAGAAAGGTATAGTATGTTCCAAGGTTGTTCACTTGATTTCCCTCCTCCATGTATTAAGAACTCAGTCCTAGTTTTTTCTTAATTTGCTTATTGTAAATATATGTCCACATTCCTTCAAGGCTATACTCGTGTCTACTCTTGGTATTCCTTTGAATAATCTGTTAACAATCTCTGGTTCCCTCATGAATTAGTGAGTTCAATAAAATAGTTGAGGTGGGGGCTGGGGAGATAGATCAGTGGTCTAAGTGCCTGCCTGGCAAGTTCAAGGACCTGCGTTCGACCCTGGGTACTGCATGTCGTGCCGGCCCTGGAACTTCAGATATGCCATGATGGCCACTGAAACCAAGCATTGTGGCATATACCTGTAATCCCAGTGTTGGGGAGGCTGAGACAGGAGGATCACTGCAAGTGAGAGAAGCCCTGTAGCAAATAAGAAAATAAAACATTTAAAAAATAATAAAAATGTTGATGTGGATTAATTTCATATTTTAATGCATCTTAGTGCAGGGGATGCAGGGTCTACAGGGTCTCACTACATAGATCAAACTTGTAGTGACTCTCCTGTTGTCAGTCTCCCAAAGGGCTGGGATTACAAGTGCATGCCACCATGCCTAGTCTCTCATGTGAGTCATTGTTTTATCTTATTTGTCTCCAGTGTCCTCTAACTTCAAATTGCCCTATGGTAAGAGCTACATCTAGACTATTCAGGTCTGCATTTCTTCCTTGAGTTGCAGAAAGCAGTCTGCTCTTGAGAGAAAGCTGTGAATCTCACATGCCTGGGAAGGAAAAGAAGATGGAGGAAAGTGAGCCGGCTCTTTCTTCCTTGGGATATAGAATGGTTGGAGGTGCAATACAGTCAGACCCCAGCACTGTCCTGTTTCTATACCCCCGAAGAGTTGAGCCTGCTGAGAAACACTGAGGAAGATGGGAAAGTACCAAATAGAACCACTTCTGGAGGGCTCCCAAGGGAGAATGCCGTTGGGGAAGAGGCTAAGGAGATGTGTCTGATGCTTTCTGGTCTCTGCACAGTGAGTGGAGGGCCCAGAAAGCCCCATCAAGGGAAGAGGAGTGCCATGATAAAAGTACAGGGTGCCTGAGGAAGGCGGCATTTCAGGTAAAGAATAAAACTTTCAAGTGTTTTGTTAGCCCTATCCTTATATTGAAAATTATTTATCCTTAACTTGAAATTCAGATTTTATCAGGTGTCCTGTATTTCTACTTGCTAAATCTGATAACCTCCTGAGCTTTGTTCATGGTGAACCCAAGAATAGGTGGGTGTGTTCCATGATTATATCACCCCGAAGCCCATACCCAGCTGAAGCCCATACCCAGCCAAAGCCCGTACTCTTGGAGAGGGACTCCCAGAGCAGGAATCTAAAAGCCAGGGTTATCCAAAGTGGATCCAGAGTGGCAAGTGGCTAACCTATGGCTGAGGATACCCTCTAGTTTGTTTCTTTGTCTAAAAAGATTTTGCTCCGATTAATTAGCAAGTTTGAAGTTGTTCCCACCCTCCATAGGTAGGGACTTCTGGAAAAGATTAATTAGATAAGTTATTTTTAAAAAGTAAAAAGGCTAAGATAGATGCTAGCTTTGACCCTGCTATGCTGAATGGAACAGGTGTTTGCCTTAGGAAGATGGACAATTTCCCAACACAAAGGGCAGAAGAAAATTTCTGTCCCCTTTAAGAGAAGTGCTCAGGATTCAAGAAGTCGCACCTAAGATGCTGGCAAATGCCACATGACCATCTGTACATATACCTGTTAGGGGACCAGAAAGCATGTGACTCCCTCACTTCATATAATGAAATGGTGACAGTTTGGGTTCCAGTGTTGTGTACTCACATTTGCATATAGCCCCTGCAGAGGACCACAGGGCACTTCTGCAAATTACTAATGGAGCAATTAAGTTAAACCCAGCAACTACATTTTCTCTTAAGTGAAAACACCTGAGGTCTTCTTGCCAGGAAAAAATTATGCTTTCTACTTCACAAGGCTTTTATGAAGATTTATAAATTGATGCTTTAAAAGTGGCTGAGAACCCTAAATAAATGTCTACATTGTATGATTTAAAAACTTGGGAGGATTTGCATTGTTGAGGCATTTATTTGGATTACAAAGCACAAACAAACAAGAAGGGATGCTGAGCTACACATCAGCCACTTGCCACTTGAGC
Organism: Ctenomys sociabilis; assembly: GCA_004027165.1. NCBI lineage: Eukaryota > Metazoa > Chordata > Mammalia > Rodentia > Ctenomyidae > Ctenomys > Ctenomys sociabilis. The sequence goes on from PVKA01003504.1 coordinate 40,984, forward strand.
ACTCAAAATGTAGCTAGCGTGACTGAGCGACTGAACTTCATTTTATTAATTTTAATTTAAATAGCCACACTAATGGCTAATGATTATACACTACACAGCATAGCATTAAAACAATTATTAAATAGGAAATTTAATATGCAAAGAGTCAAGCCCATGGAATGGTCCTAACAATCATAACAATTACAGTAACACATGATTAGAGATATTTTAACATCTAGAGGAGAGTTTCCCAACTAACACTTTTCCTCAAGGAAATAAAAAATAATAAGAAGATATTCAATTAAACAAAACTAAGAGGGTCTTGAAATCTTAAGCCTCTACAGTAGTACTTTTGAAGTAGCCTATTTTGGAATAAAACTTTAGAACTGGATGCTATTATTTATCTGAGGGGTGGGGTGATGTGCTTTTTCTATTACTATTCTTTCTTTTTTCCCCCCCATCACTATTTTTGCTTCATTTCTTATCTGTAAAGTGCCTGTCCTTTATCCTTTGTCACTAGTCTGAAATTCAGATTTAAGCAGATGTCCTATATTTCTGCTTACTATATCTGATAACCTCCCAAGGTTACAAGAAGACCGTAAGAAATAATTTCTGTGATAGGTCCTAAAATAATTGTTCAAAAACAATTTTATAAACACGTAAGTATTTTATTTTATTTTATTTTGCCAATGCAGGCAATCAACCTCAGTGCCTCTTATATACTATCCTAGTGCTCTACAACTGAACCCCAGCCTGTAAATACATTCTTAAAATGAGTTCTGAAAAACCTGACAATCACCATATATAAAAGATCAAAGTAGTATCTCATTATAAATGTGTTTTCAACATATATATTGATGTCAACTTGTAGTCATGATAATTAATGAAAATAAAAATTTCAAATTGGGAGTCGACAACATTAAAAGCTATCTCAGCATGTAACTGATTTTTGTATTTTATTTTAATTATAAAAGTATTAAAAGGTCACAGCTGACATATGTAAGTTATTGTGTGTGGTAATAGGGTACTTTAGGTGGTTTGCTTTGTTTTGTGCTGCAGTTGCTGACTTGCAATTAAATTAAAGAGATTTACCATGAAAAACCTTATCCTCAATAGATTTCTATTTTCAGTAACATGATGTGATCCTTAATTGTGCTGTCAACTTGAGTAAGATTAGTAAATTCTGGGTGTGTCTGTAGATGCTGACATATAGGTTGCAAACTAAGGAAGAAATTCCACCCTAGTCAGATGTGGTGGTTCATGCCTATATTCCAGCACCGAGGAGGTTGAAACAGGAGCATCTCTGTGAGTTCAGGGCCAGCCTATGCTACACAGTGAGTTCAAAGCCTGGTTGAACTATGTAGTGAGACCCTGCTAAAAAAGAAAGAAGAGGGGGAAAGCGAGAGGCGAAAGGGATGGGAGGAAGAGGAAGAAGAAGAGAGAGGAAGAGGAAGGGGGAAATCAGGAGGGGGAAGAGGAAAAGGAGGGGAGAAGAAGAGGGGGAAGAGAAGGAAGACCCACTCTGGATGTGGCTAGGACCACCCAATAAGCTTTTACCCTAAACAGAATAAAAAGGGAAAAAAGGATTTTTTTTCCTTTTTTTTTTGTATTGGAGAAGCCACAATATTCACCATTACCTCTGGATCTTGGTCTCTAGTTACCTCCCAGCATAGATACTTCATCCTTCTATGCAGATTCTGGCTCTGTAACACAGATTCAGAGTGGTGAAACTGTAATGAACTCCAGACCTTCAACCTGTCAGACACATTTTGGATTCTTCCACCCCCTTACAGGTAAGCTTGTCTCAGTTAATCTTCTCTCATTGCTGGGACAAATACCCGACACCTAGAATAAAGGAAGGTAAAGTTTACTTAGCTCAGAATTAATGGAGGCTTCAGTCCATACTCAGCTGGATCCAAGGCAGAGTGGCACATGGCAGAGAACCACCTTCATGGCAGCAGCAAAAAGCAGAGAGCAAAGGAGGAGCAGCAGCCGCAGTGGGCACAGAGAGCAAGCCTGCCTCCCTTAGGTTGCATTCAGGGTATCCACTGCAGGCTGGGAGCAGCACTCACACCCATAATCCCAGTGGATCATGAATTAATCACAAACTCTAGAAGTCTGCCCCATGACTGCATGAGGCTTTGGGGGGACAACTAGACACAAATCATAACACTGACTAGTAAATCCTTTGTATAATCATTTGTATTTTTTATATTTTATGTGTTCCTCCAGAGAACTCTACTAGCTGAAAGGTCAAGGTCTTGGGCCAAATCTAGCATATTTCCATGCATAAGGACATAGAGTGAGGGTCCCAAGCAGGAAAAAGTAGCTGAAGTTCTCAAGATCAAATACTAAGAAGAGGAGGTTGGACATAGAAATAGTTGAAGAGATCTGTAGAGACTTCCCCCTTGATTCTCTAGCCCAATATTAATCGAATGTGTGTAAGAAAAGCACCCTAAGATCTCACATAGGTCTGGAAATAGTTTGTTTTTCCCTTTGTTAGCTGGCTTTCTATCACTGTGACAACATATCTGGTGCAATTGAGTTCAAAGGAGGAAAAATTTACTTTGGATCCCTGTTTCAGAGGTTTTGGTCCATGGTTGGTTGGCTCTATTGTTTTGGGGCCTCTGTGAGTTAGCATCTAATGACAGAGAATCATAGTAAAGTAAATCGCTTGCCCCATCATGTTTAGAAAGCAAGAGAAAGGAAAGGATGGAGCTAGGGTCCCAATATCCCCTTTACACACACCTCCAATGACTTAATCTGATTGCATTAAACCTCATATCCCAAAGGTCCAACCCCTCCCAGTAGTGCCATAGGTTAGGAACCAAAACTTCAATGTGTGGGCCCTTGGACCGCATTTGGGATTCAAACCATACACTCTCCAAACAAAAGTAGAAAAACCTCATAATTCATTCGACATTGCATAGATTTATAAATGGTTTTGCCTCAGTGTAGAAGCAAAATGAGCCACGGTGGTATATAACTGCAGCCCCAGTTCCTTGGGAGCTGAAGGAAGAGGACTGCAAGTTTGAAGTCTTCCAGGACATACTTTTTTGTTAGACCCTTTTTCTATTCATAAAAAAGCACCCAAACAAAACCCCCAAAGTTTTCCAACCACACATAGGGGGAGGTATCTGTCCATCAGGCCCCAGGCCCAGCCCATATGGTTTTAGCATCAATAAAGGACATGGGGTAATGGCCCCCCAAAATAAAAATTATACTGGATGGATAGGGCATGAAAGTGGTTGGGAATGGTGAAGGGGGAGAGACAGACAGGATCAGTACTAGGCACGCTGTGGGTGGGAGGCCATTTTATAACATTTCTGGTTGATCATACCATGGTGGACTTCTTTGCCCATCAGCAGGACTAGTGTCATGGCAGTCGTGGTGACAGTGATATCAAAAGTGGGGCTTCACCAGTGCTCTTAGTATGTGGTAATTTCCCCATCCTGTAACAGTCAATCTTGGGTCCAAGAACATTTCTGTCCCCCAACTATCAGCCCATTCACAAAAAACATGATCTGTCTTTGCCAGCCAGGACCCAGACTTCAGCTGGTGTGATACTGACGAAGGTTTTCTCAAGGGCAGCAAGCATTCCAGACAGAAGGCAAGTCCTTGTAGCCTGTGATGGCTACGTCCTGACTCTACCTGCCCTCCATGAGCTGTTGATGTAGACATTCCACCAGGCCATGGCATTGGTGCTGGGGCTGCTGTTAGAACTGCTGCTTGAGGCCATGGGCCGGGCTCAGTCATGCAAGCAGAAAAAGATGGAGCACTTGTGGAATGCACAGTCATCTGGATCTCAGTTGTGCTAGTAATGCCAGCCTGTGTTATTTAACAACACTCTCTCAAAATAAAAAGCAAAAATGGTTGGGAATATAGCTCAGTGTGAAGGCCCTGCGTTCAATACCCAGTACTAAAAAAAAAAATTGCTCTGATCTCATATAAGAAAATAGCCTCAAAAGAATTAGTCTTTAAAAAAAAGAAGGGAAAAGAAGGAATTAGTCTTCAGCCAAGCATGGTACATACCTATAGTCCCAGAACTTATGAAGCTGAGGCAGGAGGATTACTATAAATTCAAGGCCAGTCTGAGCTACATAGTGAATTTCAGACCAGCCTGAATTACATAGCAATACCCTGTCTGAAAAAAGAAAAAAAGAATTATTCTGCAAACAACTGCACGAAGAACAAAGCTCAAGAACATTGGGCAAATGATAATATTTATGCACTCAAAAAGGTAAATATTCAAAATTCTTACCATCTAGCCAAAAATTACTATACATGTGAAGAAGCAGTAAAGTGTGACCCATAAGGAGAAGAAAAATTATTCCCTAAAAGTAGACCACAAGTGGCAAAGATGATAGATTTAGTGGATAATTTCTATTTATAACTATGCTATTAATACTATAACTGCTATTAATACTATGTTCCATATGTTTAAGAAAGTACAGGAGAGATGGCACATGTTGTCATGAAAGAAAGATATTTTTAAGTGACCTAGTTCAGGCTTCTAAGTCCAAGGAAAATATGCTAGACAGGATAAAGGAAAATTAGGCATTACAGAAAAAAAAAAGTAGTCAACCTAAATACTTGTAATAAAAACTATTATTCTAATTAAACACAGAGAAGAAAAAGATTTCAAACAAACACAGTATCAACAACTGTAAGAATCCTAAAGTTACAGTAGTTAGAGTCTCTAAAATTGAGGTAAAGCAATCAGAAGAATAAATATTTGAATAAATACTACAAAAAATATCCTAAAATTCACATGAACATACAAACCACCTGACACCAGCAATTTAAAGGACAAGAGGTTCATTTAGGCACACATGTACAGTCCAGGTCAGCTGGCCGCAAGCCAGGACAGAATGGCAGAAGGCATGGGTAGAGGAAAACTGCCCTCTTCAAGGCCGCCAGGAAGTAGGGTGAGGGGAACAGCAGGGAACTTTTCTGTACTGCACTGCAGTGACCTCCTCTTCTGACCATTCAGTTCTCCCAACAGCAAGCCAGCTATCAGCCCCACAATCAATCAACTCCCCAAAGCCCCACTTCTTGAGACTCTTAAGAGACATCTATATGTAAACCTTAACAGTCCTTAAGAGGCAAAGCAATCATAAGCAGGAAGAGCAATGTTGCAGTTATCTCCGTATCTCTGTGAAAAGCACACTGCAGAGTTGATTATTGGCATTGAAACAGACCACTGGAGCTGAATAGAAGAACCAGAGATAAGCCCATGCATTTTAGCCAACTGATTCTCAATAAAGGATTTAAAAACATATATTGGGATAGTTCTGGAATTAACTAGAGCCATTAGACAAGAGAGAGACATTAGAGAAGAGAGAAAAATAAAAGGAATAAGAATAGGTAGAGAAGACACTGAACTATCATTCTTTACAGATGACATGATACTTTACTTGGAAGACCCAAAAAACTTCACCAAGAAGTTCCTACAACTGATAAACAAATTCAGTAGCGTAGTAGGATACAAAGTCAATACCCAAAAGTCAATAGTATTGCTCTACACAGATAAGAAACTCACTGAGGGAGAAATTAGAGAAACAATACCCTTCACAATAGCAGCCCAAAAAAGAAATATTTGGAATTAATCTAGCAAAAGTAACAAAAGATCTATACAATGAAAACTATAATACTCTGAAAAAAGAGATTGAAGAGGATTTCAGAGAATGGAAAGATATTTCTTGTTCCTGAATAGGAAGAACCAACATTGTAAAAATGGTCCTACTCCCAAAATTATTATACAGGTTTAATGCAATGCTTATCAAAATGCCATTACTCTTAAAGAGCCAGAGAAAACATTTTTATGGAACCCAGAAAAGACCTAGAATAGCAAAGGCAATCCTGGCCAACAAAGGCAAGGCAGAAGGTATTACAAGCCCTGGCTTGAAATTATACTACCAAGCTACTGTGATAAAATCAGCATGACACTGACCAAAAAAACCAGACCTGAGGATCAATGGAGCAGATTAGAAGATGCAGATACAACTATGAACACACTTAGCCATCATATACTTGACAAAGGAGCCATGCTTACTACAAGAAATATAGCCTCTTTAACAAATAGTGCTAGAAAAACTGGCTCCTCACATGCAAAAAAAAAAAAAAAAAAAAAAAAACTAGATCTGGGTTTATTACCATGCACTGAACTAAAGTCAAAATGGATTAAAGATCTAAGCATTAAAACAGAAACACTGAATCTCCTGGAAGAGAAAGTAGATGGAAATCTTGAAGACCCAGGGGTAGGTAGACAGTTCCTGAACAAAAACCAAACAATGTGGGAAATACTGCAGAGAATCAACACCTGGGATCTCATCTTATTGAGAAGTTTCTGCATGCCAAAAGCAATCACCAACAGAGTGAAAAGACAACCCATACATTGGGGAAAAACATTAACCAGTAATCACTCAGACAAAGGTCTTCTATCTAGAATATATAAAAAACTGAAAAAAATCATGCCTCCAAAATTTGAAGACCCAGTCCAGAAATGGCCATCTGAGATAAACACACACTCCTCAGAAGAAGAAATACAAGGAGCAAATATATACATGATGGGCTGGCCAAATATGCAAACAGGTACAGGGGCAGGGCCTGCTGTGCCAGCACTGCACCTGGGGTGTGCTGAGATGGCAATTGAGATTGGGCTTGTGGTGCATGCCTACAATCCCAGCTCTTGGGAGGCTTTAAATAGGCAGATGACTATGAGTCCAATCTAGTAGTTAAACCCTATAGACCTTTCCCTAAAAATAATACAAAAAATAAAATACACAAAAAGATGTTCCACAGCACTGGCTACTTGATAAATGCAAATTAAAACAACATTGAGATACTATCTTACCCCAGAAAGAAAGGCTGTCATAAAGAAATCAACTAATAACAAATGTTGCAGAGGCTGTAGGGAAAAAGGAACCCTTCTCTACTGTTGGTGAGAATGTAGACTGGTACAGCTGTTATGGAAATAAGTGTGGAGACACCTCGAAAGAATTGGACTGGAAATCCAATCCAAACCAGCTATTTCCCTTCTGGATATTTTCCCAAAAGAAAAGAAAACATCATACTATAGCGATATATGTACACATATATTTATAGCACTACAGTTTATTTAAAAAAATGCCCATCACCTGAGGAATGGATAAAAACAATGTGCTGTATTAATTAATTAATTAATCAATTTATTTATTTATTTATTTTAGTACAGGGTCTATAGGGTCTAACTACATAGATCAGATGCATAGTGATCCACCTGTGTTCAGCCTCCCAGGAGCTGGGATTACAGGCACATGGCACCATGCCCAGCCCTAATCACTCTTAGCACACCTCAGGGATGGTGCCAGCATGGCACACTGGGGATCAAACCCTGATCACTGTATCTGCCTAAGTAGGCTCTTTAAGCCACTGAGCTATTTGGCCAGCCCTAGATTAATTTTGTTTTTAATGGTACTGGGGATTGAATACAGGACCTTGTGCTTGCCAGACAGGCACTTATGCACTGAGCTATCTCCCTGGCCCTGTGGTGTTTTTATACAATGGAGTATTACACAGTTATAAAGAAAGACAAAACTTGAGACAAGCCATAGATGCAACTAGAGGCTATACTTAAAAATAAAATCAATCAGACTCACATGTGTAAATATTGTATTATTTTCCTAGTATAAGAACCTGAAAGAAGAAATAAAATCTGAAAGTATACTAGATATAGTAAAACAGAAAAACTGAGTTTAAGAATTAAACAACAAAGATGTGAAGAATGAGAAAAAGTAGGGAAAAAGAAAGGAGGAAAACATGAAAGCAGGTATACAGGATGGCTAAGATGATTGTACTAATAATTTCGATCAGCTTTTTGAAAATAGCAGTAAATGTCTAGAATTTTCACCTTGATTAACTATTTGCTGATATCCGTGATCTAATCAACAACATTGAGGACAGCAATGTGCTATACAAAAACCACACTTGAGTATCTCTCATCTTATTCTTCTAAATGAGCACTGTTTCTACTATCTTATCAATTATCATTATACTCTCATTAAAATGAAGAATTTATTTATTTATTTATTTATTTATTTATTTTTTGGAGGAACCAGGGATTGAACTCCCAGCCTTTGAGCTTGCCAGGAAAGTGCTTATTCCACTGAGCCATCTCCCTGGCTATTTATTTATTTATTTATTTATTTATTTATTTTGTCTTTTTTTTTTGAGATAGGGTCTCACTATGCAGTTCAGGCTGGCCTTAAGCTCACTTTGTAGCTCAGGCTGGTCTTGAACTCACAACAATCCTCCTGCCTCAGCCTCCCAAGTGCTGGGATTACAGGCCTGCGCCACCACGCCCGGCAAAATGAAGAATTTAAAAGTAAAAAATATTAAGGTCTGTTGAAAGCAAGCGCTAATATTCAAATATTTGTCCAAACTTGCATAACTATATCTGTTAATCTGAGCAACAGATTTGATGATAAATATAATAGAACAATTGCTAATTAGCTACTCTTGTTTTGAAGGTAGAACTACCCTATGATATAGTTATCCCACTTGCCTTAGTTACTTTTCTCTCATTGTTAAGGCAGAATAACCAATGCCCAAAGTTAAGGAAGGAAAGGCTGATTTTGCTCATAGTGTGTAGAGGTTTCAGTCCGTAGTTTTCTGGCTTTAAGCAGGGTGGCACACACCAAGAGAGCAACAGTTCATAGTGGACAGAAGGTAGCAAAGCTGCAAGCAAGGGCCTTAACAGGGTCTTTCTTCTTTTATCTTATTCACACTCTGTAGCATGGGCAGAATTCACACACTTAATCCTAGTGCCTTTGAGCCTACCATTACAGCATGAAGCAATTCCAGCATCACACATTTTAGCTCAGGCCACTTCTGAAAAAACACCTACCTATGACTATATAAGGCTTTGGGCTATAACTAACCACAAGCCATAACATTCTACCCTGGTCCTCCACAGACCTCTTTATTTCCTTTATGTAAAAAAAAAAAAGGCATTAGTCTACCTCCAAGCATTGCTAAAGTCCTAACAATCTCAGCATTGCTGAAAGTTCAAATTTAAAGTGTTCTCTGAGATTTAATTCTTAGCTGTAAGACCCTGCCCAAATGAAAAGAAAGTTAAACAAGCCCAGCATTTGGTGGTACAAGACAGACATTTTCTTTCCAAAGGTAACAAATAGAGGGATATAAAGGAACAGGACCAATTCAAGTCTAAACTCCAGCAGGATAAACATTAAGTCCTATAGTCCCATGGGCAGCATCCAAGGCCATCTGTGGCAAGACATTGAACCCCCAAGGGCTTGGGTGGCTCTGCCCCCATGTCAGTTCTAGTGGTTGTAGTTCCCATGTCTTTCACCTTGGGCCAGCTCTGCTCTCTATTTGTAATTTTTCTCAGATGATCCATTTTCCTGGTTTATCCAAACTTCTGGGGTCTCCCTTGCACTTCTGGCTTCATACTCAGAGCTTCACATGCTTCCCTTCCAGGGGCATACTGCCTCGCTTCCCCAGCCTTCTGAAATCTGAGTAGAAGCCTTCCTCATCCCATAGCTCTTCTATTTTGCATTCACCTAAAAGCAGTGGCCCACAGGTGATACCAGGGTCTGCCGTCAGCTGGTGCAATTTCCTTCTCTCTTGGCTGTTGAAATCCGGTACCTGTTAATCAAATCCAAGGAACAACTTCCCTAGCCTGCTGACATTCTGGAACATGGTGCTCTGGGGCTTTCTTCTGGAAGAAAAAATTTTCATCTTTTCAATTTTGAGGTTGCAAAGAGTGAAGACCTGCTGTTTCCTGTGTTCTCAGACAATCTTTTTTATTTTTCTGTTCCTTCTCAGCAGTTAAGATCTCCTCTGTTCTATATTTTCATGCTGAAGCTTCCTTTACTGTAGCCAAACTTTTTGGCAAAACTCAAATATTTTAAATCATTCTAAGCTTTTTGCTCTTGATTCTCAACATAAATTTGGCTAAAATCCCCCAACAGTAGTCGTGCCACAATTTCAACAGTAGACTGCCTTGAAATTTCTTCTGCCAAATTAGTTGACTACTCTTGATCTTACTCTGGATATGAGCAAAATGCAGACAAAAAATTTCCTAACAAAGCATAACACACTCCATCTGCAGTCTAATAACCAATGTAGTCCTTCTTCCCAGTTGAAAACTCGCAAGCCTAGTCTTTATCAGCAGGATTTCTATCAGCTTTCTGATCTTCTGAGCTCTGACCAGAATCTCCCATCAAGTATAGCCTAAGGCACCACAGCTCTACTTTTTCGGCTGGCATCTCTAATAAACCATTCTGGACTCTCACCACAAGCCAGTCCCAAAGGTTGCTGAAACAAAGAGTCACAGCAACAACCCCATTGTTAATGTCAAATTTTGTCTTATTTTTCTCTGGTTGCTGAGACAAAATAACCAACATTAAAAGGGGAAAAGTTTATTTGTATTATAGCTCATAGAGGTCTGAGTCTATAGTTGGCTGGCTCCAATATAGAGTAGCATAACAGACAGAGGTCACAGAAGAGAAGAGAAGATAGCAACGCAACAAAGAGTCTTTCTGCCCCTTTAATCTTATCCACACTACTTTGGGCCAGTGACGCTCTCACTCTTAATCCTAGTGCTTTGGAGCCTACCATTGAACCATGAATCTAAACACAAGCCATAGTAACATCACTCCTTGGTACATACTGAAAGGAAATGAAGCCTACATACAAAAGAGATTCCTGTGCACTGTGCTAACACAATCTTTATGGAGATAATTTTCACCTGAAAGGAGAAAATCTGGAATCAGCTTAATTAGGGCCTCAGAGTGTCTCAGTGGCATTAGACTGGTAAGACTGATGGCCAGTTCTTCACAGACATGGTAGCGAAGGAGCACCATCTTGGACAATCAGTTTTCAGTGGATATTATACAGCTATCCCTGGTGGTCTGAGGGGAAGAAATGTGCAGGACCTGTAAAAGATACCTGAGGAAAACAGGTGGAGAACAGCTGGCAACAGAAGTGGGAAGTGGGCATTGGGGACTATTGTGAAGAGCGGGAACCATGTAGGAAACCATACACACCACATCACCTCTACAACTCCACATGAAAGGGGTATAGGGCACTGTAGCTTCAACCTTGAGGTACTGAGATTAAGTCATAAAGGTGAAGCAAAGACCTATGTTAGGCCATTCAAGCTCCATAGGATGCACAAGAGATTGTGTCAGTCAGCTGCTTTCCATTGTTAAAACAAAAAACCTAGGAAAGGTTTTTCTTTAGTCTATAACTTTAAAGGGCCCAGTCCATAATCATGCAAAACCACAGCTTTTAGGCCTCCATGTCAAATGGAAATGGCAGGGGCCACAAAGCAGAACTGGGAAGAAAGAGAAAACAGAATGAAACCGGAACTAGACATGGTTCCACAATTCCCTGTATGGGGCGTTCCTTCTGGTAAAGACTTGTGTCATGGTTCGAGGTTTTTTGGTTTGTTTGTAAGGAAAACAATAAATACAGGACACATTTTATAATGTTAGTATATAAGGATTCAGCCAAGAAACATACACAAAAAGTGCAGGAAATCTGTCCCCACACTAAAGAGCAAAGAATCCAGCTGAGGGCCTGGATTCTAATAGCCTGAATAAGTCCATCTGAAAACCCACAGCTCATAAAAATGCTTCCCACAGTCCAACTGGAGGCCAAAAGCCCATTACAAAGTTTAATGCAGGGCCACTTCATGAATCTGTACAGGAAAGGCCCAAAGGTCAATGGTGGAAGCTAGAAAGTCTATGCCAGCGGGATTAAAGGCTAAGGAATCTGCACAGGAGCTATGAAGGAACACTCAAGGTAAGCACCAGAGCTCCCCTAAAGATACCACAGCCATCCTCAGCAACAGTGAAGTCCTGAGCCCCTCTAGCAATGAAAAAATCTGAGTTTTCACCAGGAAAACCAATGCGACAAGCTTCTCCACAAGGCTGAGCAGTGCACCATCTTCCCCTCCAGAACTAGGAAGCAATGCTCAAGATGAGGACCAGAGCACCCCCAAAATGAACTATAGCCATTTCAGTGACAAGGAGGTTCAGAGCTCTTCCTCTAAGAACAGCCAAGTTCATCAGGAAAGCCAGCATGACAAGATCACCCAGCAGAATAGCCTAGGAGAACCAATGGCTTCCAACAGCTTCTTCAAACAGCATCCCTAATAGCGTTCAGGTAGATTCTCCTGTTCTGCCAAAATTTTATGCCGTTGGCAACAATCTCAAGTGGACCTCCTACACCCAGAACCATGCTAGTTTCAGCTGGGTGTAATAAGTTGACTGCCAGTTGGAAAACCATTATGACCCCCCACTAGTCCCTACCACATAAAGGTTCTGCCACCTCCTAATAGCACTGCAAGGTGGAGACCAATCCTGAACACATGGACCTAAGGGCAGCATTCAAGATCAAAACTTCAGGCTGGGGATTTAGCTCAGTGGCACAAAGCCTGCCTGGCAAATATGAGGTCGTGAATTCAATTACCTTGTACCAAGAGAAGACAAAAAACGATCCAAATTACATTCAAGAAACCTTAAGTAATTTTCAGTGTTACTGGCCTGAAATGTATTTCTACCATCTATGTTCCAAATTCCAACTTATGTGTGTTTTCAATTTATTATTTCCAGGTGACTCCAAGACACAGATTTCTGCATCAGCTTCCTGTTGCCTGGAGTAATTGCACACAAACCTTTTGATCCTTACAACATCCTTCTAAAGTAACTGAAGAATAGCATTTTCAGAAGGTTCAAGCTGTTAAAACAGCTTAGGAGTGAAGCCATGCTGAGGATCACTGCATGATAGACTAAGCCGAGGTCACCAATCAGCATCCATCAAGAAGCACAGGTGGCCCATCACTTGAGCACCATTAGGGATGGAAGGCCTGCTCTTAAGATGTGTGGTGCACTCTCTGCCTGTTGACATAATTGAGTTTGCCCAGACAGAATGATGGTTTCTCAGGATGAGGAAGCTGCAGCAAGCGGGAGGGGCCTGTTAGCAGGTAACTGAAGATGAACAAGGTTTAGGGCCATTCTCCAAGTACTAAATCACTTGTGGGTGATTTCTAGATGTGAGGACATCAGCACTTGGATTTTACTTCAGGTATCCAGGGGAAATTTGCAATTAACAGACAGCCATTCCTTCACTTCTTGGAAAAATCCCAGAGAGCTGAAGAATGTCAGCATAAACAAATCCTCCACCTTTGCCGAAAAGTATGATTGGTCCTTGATATTCTTATATTTGACTTGCTAAAAAATTTCAAACATTATGAATTATTAGTAACAGTCTTATCAAGCACTTAGAACTCTTAATTAGCATTATATATTTACTAATGAGTCTATGGTGCAAGTAATTGCTGACACATCGAAACAATCTTGCTTCCCATTTCCTAATTCTTCACTCCAGTAAATGTAAACATTGGGTCTGATTCATGAATTCACTTGCTGTAATAGATTTATTTCTTTTATCCCAATTGTTCATCCTTCCCTGATTCTATAATTTTTTTTGTCATATTCATTTCCAGTTCCTTCCCCTAAATAAGTAAATTTCCCTAATTCATAACTTTAGGCTTGGCTATGTAACTTGCTTGGACTAATTGAATGGGAGAAGGAGTGATAGTTTATTGATTCTGGGCATAGATTTTGAAGCAATACATGTTTTCCTTTTCCTTTTTGAGCTCCTGCCATGAGCAGTAGAATATGTCCCCACTGGCCTGCCAGACCAACGAGGATGAGAAATGTGTGGGGCAAAGCCTACTCCAGCCCTGTACTCACAGCTCAACCCAGAGGAGACTGGTCCACCCCCATTGGCTGTTGGGTTTTAGTGCCATAAGAATTTGGTAGTTGTTAGTTTTAATAAGAGCCTGATAGTTGTTTTAAGCTGCTAAAATTGGGACTGCTTTGTGAAGTAGCCAAAGCTCAGTGATAAATCTTTAATTGAGCACTGTGATGTTCCACATAGAGGTTAGGAGCAAGGACTACTGAGATAAACAAAACATAGTCCTCACCCTCCAGGAAGATCCAACCTCACTTAAAGGTTCTGTCCTTCACAGTGAGAAACTACTGCCCAGAAGGGTGTCACTGCAGTCCCCAGCTCTTAGTCCAACATCACAGAGTCACCTTATTTCATGATTTCAACACCATTCTTATTGATGACAATCACATTGATAACAGAGAAAGCCAGATAAAAAGAGTGTAAGAATCTTCTTAAAGTTTGAGTGGCCAAATTTTCAAAAAGTTTCTCTTTGTTTCCCAAACCAAAGATCCCTCAGATTTAACCTGAGCTTATTTAAAAGCCACATAAGAAACCACATGAAAGCAAGTGATTTTCTTTGAGTTTCTGAATCATCGGGGATTCTGATTTCTCATCTGTAATGCTGTACTTGCATCATATCATTTACTCCACCCCTTTCTTTTTGACCACATTGATATGATGATACCAGTCTAAAGGCCACTGGTTGAAAAACACTGCTCAAAGTGGCACACTTAGTCATGCACAGTGGAATACATCTGTAGATGCAGCTACTCGGGAGGCTGAGACAGGAAGATTGCTTAAGCCCACTCACATTTTCTCTGGGCAACATAGAGAGACACTCCCCATCTCAAAAAAAAAAGGGGGGGGGGTTTTCCTTGGGACCTTTGAAGATGTAATTTGATGTGATTTACATGGTTTTATCCTCAGTTTCTGATCAGCAGAGCTTGTTGGCTGGTTGTTAAATTTCTGCAAGCTTCTTTGCTCAATTTTCAATGACATCTCATCTGATATCTTGATTCCTGCCTTTCAGCATCTCCTGCCTAGATGCTGCTCTACACACAGCAAGTGTTCAAGGAAAGTTTATGGGATGAACTGGTATCACCACCCAGACCCACACCCCACCCTGCTCCTCTTGGTCCCCTACTTGGGAACTCAGCTCTGTGGTTCTCAGCACTGGCCTTGTTGTGCAAGCCCTTATCTTTCTTTACCTAGACTTGAAATCCTCTTCATCTTTCTCCCCACTTACATGCATCCTACTATCCCACTCTGGTCCACTGAGATTCAAGGCCAACCCTCTAAGCTTTTTGTTCATTGAGATCAAGAGCACCAGGCAGTCTCTGCTATTGTTGAGATAGGTGTGTGAGCTCACACAGCCTCAGCACATCTGAAAGAAGGGTGGGGGAGGAGTCTGAAAACTGGATTCCATCTGCAAATGCTGACCAGCTGCCTGTGAATAGGCTCAGGCAAGACAATCAAATGTCATCCCAGAAATGTCAACAGTCACAGTACAGCAGGCATGTTTACAATGCAAATCCAAGTCACTTAGAATTATCAAGGTGCATTCTAGAACATGGAGCTGCTGGCTATTTAATAGCGATCAATAAATCATTTCAGCACTGAGGAAAATTAAAACTCAGCATGGCCATCTGGAATTGGTGTTCACAGCTGATTAGAAATCAGCTATCTGATGGAGTCACATTTCTCCCCCTGCCTATTTTTAAATAATTTCACAGTATTCAGAAGCACAAAAGAATTTAGAAAAACAGATTTTTTAAAAGACATGTAATGTTAACTGTGATAAATCAGATGCATGGTTTCTCATACATGAGAAACCCAAAATATAAAGAGCAAAATAAAGATGATAGCCAATGCTGGGCAATGCTATTGCCTGTGGAGATCTTTTCAAGAGATGCAGGGAGAGAAGGATGGGAGGGCAAAGGCATGAATAAAGGGGAGTTGAAGGAAAAAAGGAAATAGAGCTTTTGCAAATGGAAAGGTGACTGAGGCAGAAGCAGCAGAGAGGGACAGAAAGGGAAAGGGATGAAGAACTAAGATGTATGTGCACACGCCCCACTCCACACGAGAGGTGCAATCATTATGTAGTATATTCCAATGCTATGAAAAGACTCTTCTAAAAAGACATTAAAGAGAATTTGAGTCTGGGCTACACA
Source organism: Ctenomys sociabilis (assembly GCA_004027165.1). Taxonomy (NCBI): domain Eukaryota; kingdom Metazoa; phylum Chordata; class Mammalia; order Rodentia; family Ctenomyidae; genus Ctenomys; species Ctenomys sociabilis. The sequence continues at coordinate 56,880 of PVKA01003504.1, forward strand.
TTTAAAACTTGTCAGACATGGAACAGGTTTTGTTCAATTTTTCTAAACAGAATTATTTCTGGCCCACTTAATTCTGGGGTTCTATGTTTTTAGAGGTGATAATATTGTCACTCAAACTCCATGTATATTTGGGACAAATGAATGGAGGCTATGGAATAGTACTCTTTACCCAGTAAATACATGGCAGGGCTATCCTATGTTGTGAATCTGGAATGTTCCCCAAAGGACCATGTGCTAAAGCCTTGGTCCCCCAGCTTGGCACTACTGGGAGGTGGTGGAAGCTTTAAGAGCAGAGGCTTCCTTATGGGCCTTTAGGTCAGTGTCAGCATGCCTTTGAAGAGGATTATAGCACTGCATCCTTCCTTGCTTTTGTCCTTCTGCCATGATGTGGCCTTGCTCAAAGGCAATGGGGCTAACCACTATGGACTGGACCTTTCAAATTTGGGTCCAAATAAATCTTTTCTCTTTTTAACAATCTCAGCTGTTTGTTATGGGGTCAAAAAGCATATTTTAATTCAATCAGGAAGGCTGGCAATTATAGGAATCCTATGACTATAATGCTACCACTGGAGAGGCTGAGGCAGGAGGATTGCTGCCCACCTAGGCCACACAGTGAGAATTTTCCTCAAATTTTTTTTAAATATAAATGGCAATTATCCTTCTGTATTACGGTAAATACAAATTTCATACAGACGCACAGAATAGTTTTCTGAACATTTTTGAGGCACATATAACTGTATTTGCTCTGGTTCTTGTTCATAGCCTTATCATATCCCTGGTCAGTCTATCCACTCATCTAATACAGGCCATTCTGTTAAGTGAATCCTACTAACACCTATTTCATGCTATGAGCAAAAACTAGTGCCTTTATTTGTTAAGGAAATAAAAATCTGAAGGGTACAATTTATATTGTCTCCTGCAGCCAGGAGACACATGCTTCTCTTTGGTATCAAGAGGTGCCACCAAATGAAGACATGCGTCAGTTCTGCAGAGGGTTTAACTGTGTTCAAGAATGACAGATCCACTAATGGTGTTATCTAAAGGACATTGCTCTGAATATTACAAGACAGCTAACACCTTTTCTCCTAAATTCTCCATCAATACCATTGAGTGTAGAAGGTGAGGAAAGGCAGTACCCTAGCACAGCCAATCGTGTGGCCAGGTTGGTCATGGTAATAAGTACCCCTCAAGCTGGGCAGGAAGTCAGCCTGCCATCTGATTTTGTTAAAACCTAACCACAGGTATAGAAATGTACAAATATTAGTAATTCCAAATAAGTTATTTTTTTTCCTGTGTGAACTTACTAGTCCTTTGAAAATAAATGCACTTCAAAACCTGTTTAAAAATACAGGAACAAGCTGGGTGTGGTGGAATCTTCCTCAATTCCAGCTCTCACGAGGTTGAGGCAAAGGGATTGCCACAAGTTTGAGGCCAGTGGGGCTCCATAGTGAGTTTAAGGCCAACCTAACTACATAGACCCTGTCTCAAAAATCAAACATACAAAAGCAACAAAGCAAGGCAAAAATTACAAAAATAAGTAGGATGTTTTTAATTTTGTATTTTATATGACTGCATTAACACAATTTATGCTTTGATATTCTCTTGGAGCACCTGCTGTGAGCTAGCCCATAAATCATTCAGAATCTGTCCTGGTGAAGTTCTCATCCGAGTCAAGAAGAGAGTCAAATACACATGTAAGTACAAGTTCTGTGTCTATACACAATAATGTATATACACGATAATGCAAGAGCTTGGTTCAAATGATCATCTGTGTCCAGAAGGATCTTGGGAAAACTACACAAAGGAGGCCATCATTGATATAGACCAGGATGTAGAAAGATGTGTGTCCCCCTTTACCACCCCCTTTGCTCCACTGCCACCCTAGAACAGCCTGGCCAAGGACTGATGGTGGCACATGTGTGTGGAAGTCTAGATCCTTACCCCGCGTGGGACACTCCAGGTCACCTCTTACACTCCAGCACCACCTACAGCAGCAGGCTGAAGCCTCCCCGCATGGGTCCATTCCTGAAATCTCACCTCTGTCTGGCTCCTTTTCCTTCCCTGCCCCTTAGTCTTAGCTTCTCTCCAGAGCACTTCCTTTTTAAAATGGAAAATGAATTCTCCTGAAAAGAAAGAAAGTTCCAGCCAGAAGGAAGAATAAATGCCAGTACAAGGGGGCACAGTGAACACGTGAAGGTTCAGGGACTGCGCGGGGATCTGGATAAGACATGAACAAAGGCGAAACTCAGTTGTGAAGGACCTTGGAAGCCCATGCTTATAGATTATGGCACAGTTGCCTGTTACTCACCTGAATCACTTTGTGACATCTCCCGAAACAAATGATATATATGTTCACACAAGGTTCATTTCCACTTTACTAAAAACTTGGCAAAAACTAAACAAGAGCAAGGATAACTGCTTTTTACTATTTCTATTCAGCAGAGTATTGGAAGTTCTAGCCAGTGAGATTAAGCAAGAAAAAGGGGAAAAATAAAAGCACCCAAATGGCAAAGGAATGAGTACAATTCTGTTATTAGGTGATATGGTCTTATATGTAGAAAATTAAAGACTACAAACTATTTGAGCTAATAACTTCAGTAAAACTTCAAAGTACAAAACCAACACACAAAATCCATTGTATTTGGTATACCAACACAAACTATCCAAAGAGGTTTTAAAAATTGACACCGTTTAGGGCTGGGGAGATAGCTCAGTGGTATGAACACCTGCCTGGCAAGCGCAAGATCTCGAGTTTCACCCCCAGTTCTACACGCCATGCCGTTCCTCGCATGCAGTGCAGGCTTGAAATGGTGTGGTGGCACATGCCTGTAATGCCAGCACTAGGGAGGCTGAAGTGGGAGGATCATTATGAGTCTGGGCTGCATAGCAAGACCCCTGATTTAAAAAGATATATATTTGGTAAAAACACAACACTGACTTTGCATGTCAGTCCTGACTTGTTCTCTCAATTCATTTTGCTGAACTCAATTTATTCATGAGAACAATGCCATTTTCTTCCATTAAAAAAAAAAAAAAAAAAAAAAAAAGGCTGAGGGTATACAGTTCAACGGCAGAGAGCATGCCTACTTTGCTGATACCCTGGATTGCATCCCTGCAACACTAACAAAAACAACAATAAAGCCACACACATCAATGATTTTATCTTTCTGTATAATGAGGGAGAGAAAGGCATTAAAAACAACACAAGGGCAGGGTTGAGGAGATGAATAGAGTAAGTGCTTGCCTGGCAAGCACAAGGTCCTCAGTTCAATCCCTAGTACCAGAAAAAAAGGGAAAACCCAGAAGGCAGACACAGGCAAGGAGGGAGGAATACAACTAAATAGAAAATTGGCCTCTTAAACATTTCTTCTTCTGTCTCTTCTTCCTCTTTCTCCTACCCCTCTCCTGCCCTTCCTTTTCTCCTCTTCCTCTTATAAGAGTTTGAGATAAAGATGGACCACATAAATGACAGTGGTGCCACAAGTGTAATAGCAGCTGAGGGTGTCGTTCAGTGGTAGATCAGCTGTCTAGCTTGTGCAAAGCTCTGCGTTCCAGTCACAGCACACACACACAAAAAGGAGCTGGGAAATTTCTGTTTCCTAGTGATATAGCTATCCTAACATCATGACACAATGCATTACTTACATTTGTGGTGAACCTAGTGGAAGTCTATAGAGCTGCCAGTCACATAAACACACTTTCAAGAATGTATAGTGCATAATACTTAATGTTTATGACTTTTATGTGCTTACTATACTTATTGTTGAATATTCTATGCGCTGAAAGTTTACTGTTACCGAAAAAGTTTGCCACGTAACTGGCAGTAGCCATGTATTCTTGTGTTTCCTCTCTGAACTATGTCAAGTACACACCCAGATACTTACCATCTAGGTTTGTATAAATGCACTCTGATATTTAAATGATAGAACTATCTAACAATACATTTCTGAACATGCATCCCCTTCATTAAGTGACACATGACTATATATAAAATGATATAATACATAATGACTATATATATTCACAGGCTGTACAATGCAGTAGCTGTTAGTATGGTTACCACGATTTTATGTGACTATTACTGCAGAAGAAACCCTGTACCCTTTAACCCTCCCCATCCTTTCACCCCACCCTGGCACCGCACAGGGTGTGGCCCTTTGTGATCAGCTTCACTCACTATAGCACTTTCAAGGTTAATACATATTGAAGCATTTATCAGTACTTTTCTTTCTTTCATGGTCAAGGAATATTCCATTGTATGGCCCATTTTCTGTTATACTGACTATACCATTAGTCTTTTTCATGAGAAGCAAAATACAAAATCTAACAAGTTTCAGTTTCTCGGAGAGCAGATAATCTGATTCTGATGTCAATTTCTCATTAGCTCCGATTATTTTATCTTCTGAAGTCTCTAAGACAGGTCAGCATATCCTGGTTAGAAATAAACCCCACTCAGGGCATTGGCTACTACATCAGGAACAGCCGACTCCTATGAAACTCATGTCTGGAAAAATCATATATGAAGACTCCTCAGCCAAATATAGTATAGTGGCCTGAGGACTGGTTTGCTAGCATATGTTTCGAAAAGACAAAATAAAAAATGGTTTCCTTAGACAGACACAGGGGCTGGGGATGCTTGCTGTGCCAGCCCTGATCCTGGGGCATGCTGAGATGGCAATTGAGACTGGATGTGGTGGTGCACGCCTGTACTCCCAGCACTTGGGGGGCTGAAAACAGGGAGAATCACTGAGTCCCACCTATGTAGTAAGACCCTGTACTAAATACATGAAAAAAAAAGTGGTTTCATCTCTTCTCAGCTATACTCAGTAAACTGTATGCTATGGTTTGAATATGATCCCCAAATTTTGTGTTAAATGCATCCCCAGATACATACACCAATGTTATTTACAGGTGCATTTGGGGAGATTAAAGCAGATAAAGCCATCATGATGGGGGCCCCATGATGAGTCTTTTATTCATGAGACCTGAGTTGACACGTTTTAGTTTTGCCAGTTTATGATGCCCCCTGGCCTGTTATAATATAGTAAGGCTTTCACTAGAAACTAGATACCATCCTCTTCATAGACTTCCTAGGCTCTAGACTGTGGGTTGAACAAACTTCTTTCCTGGTCTCTAAAGTTCAGAAAAGACTATGCTAGGAGAAAACCTAGAATTACCAGAAATTTGCCTCCCTTGCTCCTTGCTCAACAAGTGACTGCCCCTTTACCTACCAGTAGGTAAGTCTTAGGGATACCGGCCCCTTCTTTAAATAAGGGAGCATTCTAGCTTACCACTGAGTTACTAAGAAATCAGTGGTTCTGCTGGAAATGTACATTTCTAGAACGGCACCCAAGGAAAGGCTAGATTTGTATACAGCAGCTCCAACACCGCACTCTGTAGCATCTTTTCAAACACAGTGACTACTCTTAGCTCAGACACAATGGACATGAGGATTCTTGCTAGGTTTTTACACAACCAACACTTTTTAGAAAACTAATTCCATCAGTCTTTAAGCCCAGTGGTAAGGAACAGAACAATCTGGACTCTTCAGGAAGTTAAGAATCAGTGTATGAAGGCAGGAGGTAGGTGAAGAGTTAAATGCATCAGTAATAGGGAAACATCATGCCTTTCTAATATATATCAACTTTATTGAGAAATAATTTACATATTAAAAGCACCATTTAAAGTATACAATTTGATGTTTCATCAACACTTTCACTCCTATAGCTACCACTGTGCTCAACACAGCTCCTGTGCTTTCAGTAAATTTCCTCTTTCCCAACCCCTATGTTATTTTTAAGCTCAGCATGTTCTTCAAATTGGTTCATGTTATCACATCAGTAGCTTGTTCCTATTGCTGAATAGAAGCTCATTTAATGAATGTACCACTAACTGCTTAATCTACTTATAGGTTATGTTTCCCATTTGAGGCTATAACAAATACATGGTGCATGTGTTTCACTGGACTTACAATTTCATTTCTCTTGGGTAACACATACAGAAGAGTGGAATGGCTGTGTTATATGATAGATGCACATTTAACTCTATGACGAATTCTATACCATTTTCCAAAGTGGTTGTACATTTTCTGTATCTTTTTTTAAAAATGTTGTTCACCTTATGAAGCTTATAAGGGACAGTTAACAGATTTATAAGACAATTAACTTTATTTGGGACAGTTGACAAATTTATAAGTAACAATTTTTTACTTTTAAAAGACTTTGGGATACAATCATGAACACAGACTGGTAATGGAAAGCAGACAATGCAAAGTCTATGTATCTTCCTGTAAATGGGAGAGTGGGACAAGACATGGCCAAAATGATTTCATCATGGGGGAATTAGGCAAAGTCAGAGCTGCAGAGATATGGGACTTGGCACAAAAAGTGTAATGAAAATAACACATGTGTGCATTTCTCATTTCAAACATGATGTAAATTTCTTTTTGGAGAACCCAATTCTAATTCCCCTCACTCATCAAACTGGAAATGGAGCCTCCTACATTTCTTCTTTCATCTACATGCCTGGTCCATGACACTTCACTCTTCACAGTAACTCTTGCTGCACTCCAGTTGGCCCTATAGAATCTCCAGGATCACATCTCTGCCACTGCATAAAAATGGTAGCTTATCTTATAACAATGACCAGATCAGAAAAGGTCATAAGAGTCTTTCACTGGAAATATCACCACTTATAATAAACTTCAAAAACTGGATTAGTTATAAAATGTTCCTCTCAAGAATCATACCACAGATGCTTACCCCATGGACAGTTATGGCCCAGATAGAATCTCCTGATTATGCATGTTAAGTACCTAACTTATCAACATGGACTTGTAAGTCAAATTGATCTTGATTCCAAATGGGCTGCTAAGTAAGATGCTTTACCTCAGGAGGCCTTAGTTCCTTCATCTCTAACACAGGAATAGTAACAGTTCATTCATTTATTTATTTTTTTATGTGCAGAATGGATTTATTGAGGGAAAGAAAGCTCCTGTCCGAGAGAGGGACAGGAGGGGGCCCCCAGTGGGTGGTCCCCCTAACAGTTCATTTAAATAAAACATTAAAGTGTTTCATGTCTGGTCTATCAATAAGTAACCCCACCCCATTTGTGCTTCAGTTATCTTATATATGAAATAGCTGAACTACAATATGTAGATCTAACATACCATTCATCAAACTAAAAAAAAAGAATTCAGCCAGCAGCAAGGTTAGACCTGGTAGCAGGTGTAGTTGTAAAGTTACAGTAGTAACAACAAAACATTTCAATTAACAGACATCTCGTGTACACTGCACTATGCACAAAAATACTGAACTCAGCACTGAACATTCACAATAAATCAGACCCAAGTAGTGAAATAAGCTAGAGTAATAGGCCAGCCTAGCAAACAGATTTTCCTTAATAGACCAGAGGAGGTGAGAGGATAACTATACTGACAGGAAAGAAGGGAACAGGGAAGCCACATAAGCTAGAGCCCCAAAAAGAGGTTAAACAAGCGCTGAATTGAGAGCTATAAAGTACAGCACTCCTGCTAGGCTCCCTTTGTATCAGTCTTGCTAACATCCAAATATCAAACATGGAGCTCATCCTTTCCTGGACAACCTGCATGCAAACTCAGGTAGGACTCTGGTACTTAGTGGGGTCTTTTGAGAACCTGGAAGCAAAAGTAGAGCACTGGATAAACATTCCACCCTTACCTAAGATCTAGTGTTGAACTGTATGGGACAATGAAAGTAACTTTTAGGTGAATCCAGAGACTATGGGCCTAGGAGCAAGGGTGAAAAGGAAGGTTGGAAGTTGGACTACAGAAAGTTCTTAGAAACCAGAATAAAACTACCTAACTGAATCAGATTTACTGAGCATTATGTACTTACTATCCACAATTAAAGGGGGAAAAAGAACTACAGCAGGAAGAAGGTGAAGAGAATGGAGAGGATGGCAGGGGAGGGAAGGATGTTAATAAGGGAACAAGCTATATTATGTGCATGTACCAACTCACCAAGGTGACTTTAAAATGCATACACTGTAACCATAAAATGCCCCTACTGCAAACGTACTAGCAAAATCAAATTTAAAACAGTAAACATTAAGCTGACCAATAAAAAAAGCAGCAGCCTGTATACTGACAGATAGCTAAGTAAACAACCAAGATGTGGGCTAGAATGTGGTCCTTCCCTCGGGCATTACCTATTTTACTTCTTACTCTGGAGTCTATGGTCTATGGAAGCAGAGCTTTGTTTCTACTCAAGGCTAAGAAGGAACTGAAATGATGAGAATGGAACCTGGTTAAATGTTAAGCACTTGGTACTATACATATTTGTATAGATCTGATCTGAGGCATAACTGAGTCCAAAGGGTTATGAGAACATGAGGGAAAGACTATATAACAAAATATTAGATAAAATTTTTTCGAAAATGATGCATAGAGACATTTGAACTAGTAGAGACTTAATAAGAATTTCAGTTTTGTGGATCAAAAGACAGAGGAATTTATTTAATAGCTAATAGGAAATGAGTCTGGGTCTCAAGTATTTAAAACAAGTTTCCTTTTAAAAACTTGGAATCCACATACAGATATGGCAAGCAAATCTTGGGACAGGAGAGGAGTAAAATGCTGCAAAATATTTACAGTGTAGACTCTATCCAGAAAATTATCATTTCAGGGGTTAGAGGGGGAAGGAACATGTTCGTACATCATGCCACAGCCATTGCTACGAAGCTTTATGAAGAGGCTAGTAGGACCAAGAGGAATGGAAGGACTGTAAACTAGCAGAAAAGGGAAGAAACAGAAGCCCATACACATACACGAGAGAAGGGCTTGACTGTGGAAAGTCTCAAACATCAAGCTGTGAAACTTGGAATGTTTAGTAATAATGAGACATTCAAGATTCTTCAGCTGAATGACAGGATGAAGTAAAATCAGGCCCAACTGACAGTTGTCAAATTTACTATGTCCAAGATATTTTAAATTTCTACTTTTTCCCCCAGAACATATAGCTACAAAGCCTGCTGATGATCCAAGGTTGGCTAAAAATAAAACCTTGTTTGTAAATACTGCATCAGCGTATTAAGCTAAGTTAATTATATTACAATGATTTGCTAATACTTTTTTCTTTAGTGAAAATAATATAATCACATATTAATTACAGCTAGAAGCCTCGGAAAATGGTTTTTAAGTTATTTGGTAAACTGATGAATATTAGTAAGTCACAGTAGAAGAAATAAAATTAATCATTGCATAAAGTTCCAGAAACACTTTATTTAAAAATGGAGTTGTAAATGTATACCAAAATAACGTAAGTAATAAATGTAACAAAAATAAATAAGGAGAATAATGTATCCATACAAAATAAAAACAACATAGTAAAAGGCCAAATGTTTGTAATTGAACAGAACTGTGTAAACAAACAATAATGTAAATAGATCCTAATACTTTCCTGAACTCCTTACCTTCTATGTCCATATGGATATAATCAGTACCCAAACATTAAATAAAAGAGGGAACAATGGGAATTATTTTGTTCAACATTTTCTTAAAATGGTTGACCCTGTTTTATTTATTCCTTTGAAACACTTGTATCTTTCACGTTCTTTAAAATGTTTTTTGTCTTATTAGACAGAATGAGAAATTTCATTTTACAAAGAGAAAAGTTCATTTACTTTTTAATTTAAAGAAAAATAATAGATCCATTATACAACAGACTTGTTTTTACAACTCTTCAAAAAGATTCTGTATCTTTATTAACTGACTCAGTAGTACAGGATTTTAAAAATCCCATACAGTTTTCAGGTGTATAAGTTACTTTGTTTTTTTTAAAACAAATGTAGCCCAGGTTACTTCTGAAATATCAAAGAACATTTGATAAAAGTTGTAATTTAACTTTTACAGACTGATAAGGTCAGGGGAAATCTAGGTCTACTATTAATAGCTCAATTAAAATTCACCCAAATTATAGTGTTCTGGAAACACAAAGATAACTGTTTTTACTTTAAACTTATCCAGATAATAAACTTATTGGAAAGAAAAGAAAAACCAAGTTTATAGGAGATATTTTTCATAGGCTTCCTGTTTAGTAGCATAAGCCCAAAGCCTTTGTCATTTTTGTATTGCAGGGTCCTTATATGTATGTTAAGACTGAGACAGGATTTACTACTGGGTCCTATAGGGAAACATACCGAAGAAGCATTTCATTGCTAGAGAGTGAATCTATCAACTATTCTTATGACTACTGGTTCTCCAAGCTTCCTAGTGAAGAAATTTTAATTCCATGATTATTTTGAGGGGAACTTTTTCCGTCACACATAAACTTGGTAACACAGACCAATATACGTGTTCTTAGTTTTAAAAATATACTCCACCTAAACTGTCTAGTCCAATCTTTCTAGTTATCATTTAATCTAAAATGAGACAAATCTTATTTCCATTTAAAAAAAGTTGAAAAAGGGTGCCAAATTGATTCTTTTGAAAGTGGAGTAAAACACTGTGGGGCTAAAACAAATACAGTATTATTTCCTATGTACAAAAAAGGACAGTCCTTATTGATATATATATAGATATGTCCACCTACCACTCCCAGTAAATCTTAGTGCAAACATAATAATCTCCATAAATCCCAAGACAAGTTACGTAGCAACAAAGTTATATAAATCACATCTATGTTGGAAAATTTTAGGACAGATGACTATTATGAAAGGTCTGCTTTACTGTAGAGAGCAATCTGTCATCGTATCCAACAGTAATGAGTACTAATAAAAACCCTATTACTAAGAAGCAAATAGTATGTTAACAAATCTGTACATGTGAAGAGGAAGTCCATTTCAGGGAGCAGCTTGGCACAGGAGTCATGAGGGCTCAGAAATGTTGGATATTTAGTTTGCTTGTAGGTCACAGCATGGCTTAAAAAAAAAAAAAAAAGATCTATGAAGGGAAATGATGCAATGATATAATTCATTTTGAAAATCATAAAACCACAAAAGGCAGAACTGTCACAACCTGTTTTCCTTATGTGTGCATTAAATGGTTATCTAAGTGGTTTGAAAAGATTGGTAAGACACTACATTATAGGTAAAAAAAATAAATAAAATTAAGAAGACTGGGATAACAAGATTGCAGTTGATCAAGCTGCCTTGTTTTATATATCAAACGCTATGGTTCTTCCAATATTCCTAGTGATTCCACAGGTAATTCCTTTTCAACAATAAAGAGAAAGTCATTCATGTACTGTAACATCTTCCTCTTCCCCATCAGGGTTGAACCTATTGAAATGTATACTGAAATCAGCCTCAGATTCGGCATTTTCAAACTCAGCCGAGACTGAGACAGCAGCAGGATGAAGAACCCTAGCTTCTGGCTGGCAAAGAGTTGGTGTCTGACCGGGGCTGCTGTGGTTATTCACAGGACTGGACTTCTGTTTTGGTGGAGATGGCAAGATAGCACTAGGAAATCCCATGTTATTCAGAGCTTCCAAAGTTCCATCTGGGTCAATCATAGCATTGATAGCTGAAGGGAAAAAAAAAAAGCAGCAGAGGAAATAAAGATATAATTCTACATGCAGTTAAATTTGGATACATTGTTATGTTATGAATATTTGAATACTCAGGTGTATGCAATTTTAAACATGGCTAATCCTTCCAATATTGTATTTAAAATTTAATTTTAATGATTCTGCAGCTAATCTATATTGCACATTATATACGAACTAAATGCTTTTTCTATGTCCTAGTTGGGTCACTTATAAGCACTTCAGGGGTTATAAGACTTCTGTAGAAATGTGAAATTTAAGAAAGATCTTTCTAAGAACTGCTTTCCTTATTATGATGTTGAAAATATTGGTTATGATTTTAAATAAACACTACTAGCCCTACTTATCAGTTGGAAAGTCAGGGTCTAGCTGCTAAAGATGGGTCCAGAGTCCTCTCCAGGCTGAAGGCCAGAATAGCATCCTTTAGAGCTGCCTGCCATTCTTACTGGGCGAGTGCTCCAGGATGCACTGTGCATACTACTGAGCTATAACACTTCTTCATAGACTAGACCTGGATATCCTAGGGTGGCACCAATTGGCCAGAGAGAGCAGAGCTGGCTACTTCTATAGGACAGGGTGGGGAAAGACTGAAACCTGCTTTTGATTCAAAAGACCTATGACTGCTGCACAAGGGAAGTTCTCAGGCAGTGATTTTCAATTTGGGACAGAATAAGAAGCATTTAGAAGCCTTTTCAAAAACATGCTTCCATCCTACCAACTAATAGTCACCATGCCAGCAAGCCACTTTTACTCAGGTCTATGTGCCTCATAGCCTTTGGGGATGATGGGCCTGAATAAAGGTTATTAAGAATATCTTATAACCAACATATAATGCCTCTACTATACAATCAATAGAAATTAAGTATAATTACTAGACGCCTCTTAAATCTGCTTGTCACACCACTAGGGACTTCTGGGCAAGCACAAAGGAAATAATACATTATCTAATTCTGACATGAACCAAAACAATGTCTTTATCAAAATTTAGGAGGCAAACACTCTTTCATTTTTTCCTCCTTCCCCTTCTAATCCATAATCAACATGCACTCACATCTGGAGGGACATCTGAGCAACTATTATTTACCAGAATATAAGTTCATTTGAAATTATACTGCAATAAAATTTTTGTTGAAATAATGCTATTTATCAATAAGCATTTTCAGCTGTAAAAACACCTTTTAGCATATTACTTTATATATTTGTATATTATTTATATATAAATAATAATGTGAAATTATATATATGCAATATACATTATGCTGATTTTCTTTTTTCCCCTCTCTCTCTCTTTTTCTTTTTTTTTGCAGAACCAGGGACTGAACTCAGACCCTTGCGCTTGCGAGGGAAGCACTTATTCTACTGAGCCATCTCCCCGGCCCAATATATATTATGTCTACTTTAGTATAATATTGCAATAACAGCTAGTCTATGGGCATATCTAACCACCAAAATATGCTTAAGACTTAATTTTATTAAATCTTTCATTTTTTATGTCAGGTTTTAGAAGAATGTTCATGAATAATTTAAAGAGGTAGAACTTGGTATTTTATATAAATTATTATATTTAATCAAATACTGCCCCAATAGTGAGAATATTTAAGTATCTCTTAAAATGTACCTCTTAATTATTGGCTCTTTATACCTTTAGTGGTATATTTACCTTGTAACTGTTTTTCAACTCTCTTTAATTCCTGTAAAATAGAAGAAATCTCCTGCAGGGAAAGCAGTAACAAAAATTAGCTTATTAAAACTAAAGTGTTTTCAAATGACAAGCAATGAATCTCACTATTATTTTATTTAAACACACTATAATATTAAAGCTTTTAAATAAAATGTGACATACAATGAAAAATTATGAAATCAAGTCAACAAGACTCAAATTTAGAATTTCTACTAAGAAAATTTAATAACTTTATATAAGATAATGTCAGTAAAAGATCAAAAGTATACTGTAGAAACAAGTATATTTAAAAAATCTGTGTTGATCAAAACTACCAAATATTTAAGACAATATGTCTAAGGATTTTCTTTGAAACAATGTATAAAATGTTGCCTCAATGTTAGAAATGTATTCTGTGCAATAAAAATACATGAACTGTTAAAACAGAAAAAAAAGACTATAAGAACTACATTATGCAAATGAAACTATCATGTCAATTTAGTACTTTGGCTTTTTATTTCAAACTGCTAACTTATTATGTATAATTATTACAAGAACAAGAGCAGAGCATGGTGGCGTATGCCTGTAATCCATTCCAGCACTTTGGAGGCTGAGGCAGGAGGATCAGCACAAGTTCAAGGCCAGCCTAGACTATACAGTGAGTTCCAAGAAATGTCTCAAATCAATGTTATTTTTTCCCCTTAAAGTTCTCCTACCGAAATATGAAATAACGTGAATCTTCAAGAAAAGTTACCATACCATGCTTGAGGTTTTCACAATAGGAACCTCACTTTCAGTTCTTAACTTGCTTTCTATTTCATCCCAGTTTCGATCTTTGTCTTTAAATAATATTCTGTAAGTCAAAAAACATAAGCATTTCAGTTTTCATATTTCCAAAGCAATAATTATGTTGACAATAATAACAAAACCAAAATGACTTCACAACTTCTACATGAACTGAAAAATCCCCAGCCAACAGTATCAACTATTTTATGTATGTAAGAGATTTGTTCTTAAAAAGTAACAAAAAATGTAACTTTTGTATCTGATGAGTTCAGTCAAGTCCCCTCAGGATTTATCCTGTAACCCTGTACCTCACTCTGTAGATCCTTTGTCAGTGTCAGCCATGTGGATGAATCACGGCCATTGCTTGACCAGTTTGCTCTGTGAAAGCCTGAGAGGAAGTTTTTTCTCCTTGTGACTCTCCTTAGGCACACTATACATCATCAATCACATTCCTCTGTGGCTCCATAATCTTAGGATAAATATGCAGTACTTTTGCGTAATTCTATGAGAAGAAAGATTTGCACTAATAGAATTTGGACAGAATCCTGTCTGCTTCTTGTACTATGGATAACCACTAGGAAGATAATGTAAAAAGTATTAATTATTGAGACTGAAGTATAATTCAGCTTTTTAAAAAAAGGTATACAGCTACGTTCTTTTAATTCATAGATTAGAAGCATCTGCTCTAATAGAGTATCATGTATGCACCTTGTTCAGTAAAAAGCCACTATGAAAACAATGTGCAATGTATTAATTGTTGAATCTGTCCTACTAGTTTGATTTGAAACTGTCTCATTGCTATTTGTTATTCAAAAAAATAAGGTAACTATACCCATAAATGACTAATGGCTATAATTATTTTTTAAATGTATCAGTTATTTAATTAGGTTCTTAAGTAAGAAATTTAGAACACTAATTTATGAGGATAAATTCCATTTGTCAGAGCAAAAACGGATCACAGGTAGCCCCAGAACTGAGGAACAGCTTTGATTTTTTGCTAAAATCTTGAGTTCACTGCTTTCTGATCCACCTCACACTGCTCTGAAATCTGGTATCTCTTTCTCCATGTTGAACATCTCACCCTCCTAGTGTCTGGGTTTCTGTAGCTTCTTCTTCTTGAAGTAAGCATCAGTGAAGAGTTTGGGGATTTCACTTTTGTAGAGGTGGCAAAGGCAAATTTCTGGTGTGTTTTTCATAGAGGAACATGATTAAGGCTAAGAGGCTCAGTTGCAAGTAGCAAGCCATCGGCCAACTGCTTCAGGAAGACCACTCTCTTGTCTCTGTGATGCCTGGTGAGGATGATCAAGATGGTGCTGGCAGTGATGCTAGCTTGAAGTTTCCTCACATGTGACTGAAGGGTTTCTTGCTGTGGCTCAAGAGCTTTCAGGGCACATCTTCAGTAGGGTAGTATCTAGGTATTTTTTTGAAGCTTAACCACCTGTGTACCTCCATGCTTGTCTCCACCAACTGGTTTTGTGATAGTAGCAAGAACTTTCTTCTTTTTCTTCTCAACCTTTGATTTAACAGCTGTGTACTTTCTCTTGTACAAAGCCTTTCTGGAATACATAGCAGATCAGGAGTATCTACCAATTCCTCTAACCAGGACAGGTTTTCGACTACAGTGAGGCTGCCCCTCGTTGGACATTTTTGCCTTCACCTGACCCTTTTTAACAGTAACACGAGCAGAAGCCTTCTTGGCTTTAGGTTTCTTCTTTTTAGCATTTGGCTTCTCAGTTTTTCACCTACCATCTTGCAAGATGGGAAAGAGAACTAAATTTCCCATAGCTTTCATTATTAATATAACAAAATTAACTTTTATCATACCATTGAAAATCACATGTAAAACAAATATAGATAACAGCCTCAAAATGTAAGAAAATGTTTTTGTGATAGAACATATGTAGCACAAGCATAAGTAAAATGAAATTAAGAATAGGTGGAATTATGTATAAAAAGCTGTTAAAATCTATACAGGGGCTAGGGAGATAGCTCGGCAGTCGATGTGCCTGCCTGGCAAAGCCCAAGGACCTAGGTTTTATCCTTGGCACCACCTCATGCCATGTCTGACACCAAAACCAGACATGGTGGTACACACCTATAATCCCAGCACTGGAGAGGCTGAAACAGGAGGATAACTATGAGTCTAAACTGTGTAGCAAAACCCTGTACCAAATAAATATATATACCAGAAATTAACTCAAATATCTGAATTGCAGTAAATAGTAAAAAATTTTCACTTGCCTTTCAAAGTAGACTTCTCTTTCAAATACTTTAGAATCTGAGACATAATTCACCATTTTAAAAAGATTTAAATGTTAGCAACTTTTACGATGTCTTTTTATATTTCTTCAGTGAGTCAGTCTTAATGTAAACATCAATACTACCCAATATTAAGAAAGCTATTACTACTAGAAGTTGTTCAATACTTAAGTAACAATTAAATTAATATTCCTATTGTTATTTCTTCAAAGGTCAATATGTCACAAGTAGTTTAGTGGTTTTCAAAAAATAATAAATGCAGAATGTCACAAAGAAATTTTCTTAGAAGACTGGGACTAGAGTTCCTAAGAGATCTTTTATAGCCAAGAAAACCCAAAATGTGTCTGCCAGGAAATTATGCAAAAAATTGTGGAGCTCACTGATGAGTTGACAGGTGAATAGGCAGGAGTAATATCACAGTGACTTACTATGACAACAGGAAAACAGAAAAACAAACAAAAAATGCCGACTGTGCCTCATAAGAAATGACAGGATATAAAAACACACTCCGTTCGGTTCACACATGAAGACTACTTTGTGAGCAACAGTTCACGCGCTGCTTATTTTGTGGGAGAGTTCCACGGGTCTTCTCACTGTAGCTCATATAGGAATTTTATTTCTGATGTGATGTTTTGTAAGCAAGTACAGAGCTAATATGAAAATATTGATGTTTATTCTAAATGCATAATATATATTAATTTAGCTTTATTTTATCGATCTTTTATGTTCTTGTTAATTATACATCATATAATAAGAACCACTTGATAAGACAGCAAGACCACTGAGATGTGATGTCCTAAAAAAGGCCAGAAAAGCAAAACACATGTGTGGTGTCAGTATAAGTGATGTGTGTATGAAACATGCTGTTGTCATGTGTGCAGACTGCTTCAGGTGTGATCACCAAAGCGAAGATTTTTTTTTGTAAAGTGCTTTTGGTATTTTCATTGTAGTTGACATAAGGATTCATCAGTATTGTTCTTTTTTGTACTTAGTACACAAAAAAGTCACTGTTAAAAATTTGATGTTTTTTAATAAACAATAAATATTAAGTATTAAATAAAACCTAAAAAGGTCAACAACATACCAGCTTTTGATTAGTATCAAATGAAGTCTGGAACATCAGCAATTACACATCAATCTCTTTAACAAGGCAATAAGGAGTCTAGAATATGGTGTAATATTATTCGTACCAACAATTAAATGTTCTGTATTTAGAAGACCACCACTCATCCTTATCAGCCATCTTTTTTAGAACTATTATCCTAATGAGCATGACGTTAAGAGATAAGTACTATTTTCCTTTCTCAGTCATGCAGCAGTAGAACTGAAGGGAAGTAAGAGAATAATAGCTACTTCATGGGTCATGTTACACATAAAACAGACTTCGACAACTGAGGAAGTCTGTGTTCAGTTAGGTAGTAGTAAAATTCACCAGATTCTGCCAGTGGGTTATTAGTGAATACAGTTCTTCTGCTTTTAAAACTGTTAAACCATAGACATTTTACTTTTTGTAAAAATGTGTTAGAATGGTTACCTAAGGTTTTTCTTTTTTGGTACTGGGAATCAAACTCACAACTTTACATTTGTAAGGTAAGTGCTGCTAAACTATATATCACCAGCCCTAGTTAAGGTTCTTGACTCATTAAAAAAAAAGTCCTGCAAAGGGATAAAAAAAACTTGTAAAGATAATGCAAATGTTTAATCAGCCAAACCTGTATTTCTGGCTTTAGAAAAATGAACTCAAACAGGATATTACATTTAATTGCTAAGAAAGCAAAATCCCACATCAAGAAATTATCTTACACAAGGCTATAATGGTCACAGTCCTGTTTTTGTTCAAAGATTGAGATGGCTCAATGGAATAAGAGCTTCCCTGGCTAGCACAAAAGGCCCGAGTTCAATCCTCAGTTCTGCCAAAACCAAAAATTCTTCAAGGGGGAAAAAAACAGTTTCTAAAATGATCTTTAGATTATATCATAGATTCAAATTAGTAGGTTAAACTTCAGCAAAAGACTCATTAAATTCCAAAGCTCATTCCATCCAACAATTTAGCTCTCAGGGAACAAACAAGTCTGAAACTTATATTCTAAATTCTGCATAATCTATTTTCTAACACTATCTCTCAACAAAAGCAAACAGAGCCAGTCAGATAGCTTTGTGGACTAAACCACTGGTTTAGGCAGATGCAGTCTGGGGTCTGTTTCTCAGCATGCTATGCTGGCCCCACTCCCCGGAGCGTGCTGAGACAGAAACTGAGACTGAGCATGGTGGTGTATGCCTGTAATCCCACCGCTTGGGAGGCTGAAAACAGGAGGATCACTATGAGTCTGATCTGTGTAGTGAGATCCTGTAGACCCTGTACTAAATACATTAAAAAAAAAAAAAAAAAAAAAAAAAACACAGAGGTCACAAGCAGACAGTCTACCAATGCAGGGCTACGTAACACAGCATGAAGTATACTTCCTTTAAAAACAAATTTAGTAACACTCATTTATTTATGTATTCATGCCTCCCCAGTGCTGGGATTATAGGCATCCAGCACCACTCCTGGTTTTGACTCAACACCCAGGGCCAGGACAGCATGTGGTACCGGGGATCAAACCTGGATTCTTGTGCTTGCCAGGCAGGCACTTACACTGCTGAGCTATCTCCCCAGCCCTAGAATATGATTTTAGTGTAATCAAATTCAAAATGTTAACAATTATACAAACCTTCAACTACTCTAAGCTGTATAGTGAGACCTTGTACTAAATAAATAAATAAATAAATAAATGATTAAAAAAGTAAAGATATTAAATACAAAGATCAAGATGCAGAAAAGGAGGTAAAAGCTCCTGTTTGTAAAAGCTCTGAGAACTAAACCCATAGGGGATAAATCCAATATATATGTATGACACATACATACACAATAGATATACATGTATGCACATATATATGATAAATATATGTATTTTTTTCAAAGATACAGTGGTACCTAGCAATCTGATTGCAACCAGAATTGTGGAACAAATTCTGCAACCAGAATCATGGGAAGAATTAAGTTCACGAACTAAGGTACCACTGTATTTGTATTTTAACTATATTCATGTAATACATTTATCTAAAACATTAAAGAGAAAAGCAGGACAAGACAGTGCAAATTACACTGCTGTCTTCAATTTTTTTTTTTTTTAAGATTTATGGTACAGGGTCTCCCTATGGGTCTCAGACTCATAGTGATCCTCCTGTGTCAGCTTCCTTAGCACTGGGATTACAGACATCCACCACCATACTCAGTTTCAGTTGTCAGCACAACTCACAGATGGCATGGCATGTGGTACCAGGGCTTGAACCCAGGTCTTTGCACCTGCTAGGCAGGCGCACAGACAGCTGAACTATCTCCCTGGTCCCACACTACCCTTTTTAACAGAAATAATTTACTTTTTATATTTTAGCACCAGGTACTGATATCTATTTTTATTTTTTATCAGAATGTGTGTAGTACATAGTGATTACTTCCCTCAAGGAGAGTTGGCACATGTACATAACACATCTTCATCTCTTTGTCTCCCTCCCATTTACAAAAGAACTGTCTCTTTTCTTTTGCTCTGTAGTTATGTTTTGGGTTTATCACGTAAGAGATAATATGCAGTATTTAAGCTTGTGTGTCTGATTTATTTCATTGAAGACTAATATCTAGAATATATAAAGTCTGTTACATCTTTAATGAAAATAAAGATATAAACTCAAGATATTTAAAAAGAGCTTAACGGGCTGGCCAAATAGCTCAGAGGATTAAAGTGCCTGCGAGCAGGAATAGATGCCGGAGGTTCAATCCCTGGGCTTGCTGTGCTGGCGCCGCTGGCCCCGGCCCTGGGGCAAACTGAGACTGGGACTGGTGGCAGATGCCTATAATCCCAGCTCTTTGAAGGCTGTAAACAGGCAGATCACTATGAGTACAATCTAGTAGTGAGACCCTGAACATCCTGTAAACCCTTCCCTAAAAATTAAAAAAAAAAAAGAGCTTAATCCTTTTTTATTATGTTAAGTAAAAAATTTCTATATAGGCCTCTAAATTTCTAAAGTTGATTAGAAGATGGTATAAACTATTTATATAATAGCTTAAAACATTTTTAAAAAGTAAAGTAAGCCTAAATTTTTCAAATGATACTTTTGAAAAAGCTACCTTACACACTGTACTATCTTCCTAGTGTAAGAACCTGAAAGAGTAAATAAAATCTGAAAGGTACAACAGATGCACTAAAAGGAAAAGAAACTGCAAAGTGGGAATAAGCAACTATGGTGAGGGAAAAAGAGAAAGGAACGGAAAACAATCATGTATGTATATACATAAGACAAAGAGCTAAGATGATTGTACTACCAATTACATCAGTTTTTCTGAAGGTTAAGATTTTTATTTTGTCCAATTTTACATGCTGAAAACTGGTAAACTGAAAACTACACTAAAGCAACGATGTACAATGTAATGACCAATGTTGAGTATCATCTTTTCTTTAAACTGCATATTGTTTCTAATATTTTTTTAATTCTCTTGAAGTTTCTTTTAAACTATAGCATTAGATTTATAATTCACTAAAATCCATGTTCAGTATGTTTTACAATGCTTATTGATATGTACCATATACTAATAGAGTATATTATTTCAATATAAAACCAAACATAAAATTGTATCTGTGCAACATATTACAATTCACAAATCACGTTTAGACATGGTTTATTTTAATGTTTTAATTATAAGAATTTGTGGATATTTAAAGCATTATTACATAAAATCTATGTCCAACTTTTCAAAGTATGATTAATCTGAAAGCTGTGAAATAATACTTATATTTATTGTTTTTACGAGTACATGTTTGCACTACAAAAATATCACATTCACTTTGGAGAGTTGGCACATGCACAAAACACTTCTCCATTTCTTGGTCTCTTTCCTGTTTGCAAAACATCTATCTCTATTAATAATCTTTTATTTTGTTCTTTAAATTATATTTTGCATTCGTCATATAAAAGAAACCATTTAATATTTAAGCTTTTATATCTGGTTTATTTTACTTTATGGTCTCAAGGTGTACCCCCCTGTTTTTACAAACAACTCAAATATATTCTTTCTGTTATGAGTAGTATTCTACTATATGCTAATACCCCATTTTCTTTATCTATTCATCTCCTGATGAACATAGAGGCCACTTCCAAGATCTAGCTATTATGAGTACGGTACTACAAACAGTAGGTA
Organism: Ctenomys sociabilis; assembly: GCA_004027165.1. NCBI lineage: Eukaryota > Metazoa > Chordata > Mammalia > Rodentia > Ctenomyidae > Ctenomys > Ctenomys sociabilis. The sequence goes on from PVKA01003504.1 coordinate 78,340, forward strand.
TCACGGCAATATGCTTGTCTTTTGCTCTTTTGGGAAGATACTTACAAGGGGGATAGCTGATAAAATGAAATTTAGTTTTGGTTTTCTGAGGAATTCCCGTAATAATTGTGCTACTTTATATTCTCATCATTAATATAGCAAAGTTCTCCTTTTTCACCCACAACCTCACCAACATTTGTTATCATTTGATTTCTTATCATAGCACAATTCTTTCTGGGATAAGATGGAATCTCAACCTCTCATCTATACACACACACACGCGCGCGTGTATATATATTTGCCACACATGTTTAATATTTTCATGTACTTTCTGGCCATCCATACTTCTTCTGAGAAGTGTCTATTCATTTTAGTTGCCTAGTTTTTGACTGTGACTCTTATTTTGGGTGGGGTGTAACATTTTTGAGTTCTTTATATATCTACATATTAGTGCTCTGTTCAAGGAATTGCTGGCAAAATTTTCCCATTTTGTATGCTGTTTCCGTACTCTATTAGTTGTTTCCTTGGTTACGCAAAAGCTTTCAAATTTGCTTCACTGTCAAATGTTTATTCTTAATGTGATTTCTTGTACCACTCTGCTCAGAAAGTCCTTGCCTATGCCCTGTGTCTTCAAGGCTTTTACCTATTTTAGCTTCCAGCAGTTTGTTTCCCAAAACCATGTATTGAACAGGCTACCTTTCTTCTATTGTAGTTTTGACACTTTTTAGTCAAAGATCAGATAGCTGAATATACCTGGGGTTTACTCTGCATCATTTACTATGTTCCATTGATTTTCTTGTGTATCATTATCACTGTAGCTTTGTAATACAATTAAATTTTGGGACTGTGACTCCTCTTGCTTTGCTCATGTTGCACAGGGTGGCTTTTGCTATCTGGGTTCTCTTCTGGTTTTGTATGTTAGTTTTCTCTAGCTCTGTTGAGTACGGTGTTGATTTTTTACTAGGATTGCATTATATCTGTTTTGGTAATACAGGTATTCTGACAATATTAGTTATGCCCATTCACAATTAGGGCCTATTTTTCAGTGTTTTGATGTCCTCTTTGGATCTCCCTTTTTAGAGTACTGCAGTTTTTTTGTCATAGAGGTGTTTCACTTCCTTAGTTAATTCCTAAGTATTTAATTTTTCTTGAAGATACTGTAAGTGGTATTATTTTCCTAATTTCTTTCTTGCTGTGTTATCAGTGTACAGGAATATCACTGACTTTTTTATGTGTTGATTTTATATCCTGCCACCATACTAATTCATTAGTTCTAGAAATCTTTTGGTAGAATTTTGGGTCTTCTTTGTAAAATGGTCATGCAGTTTGCATATGAGGACAGTCTGACTTCTTCCCTTTGTTTTCTCTGACTGCTTTGGGTTACATTACAAATACTGTATTAAATAGTGAGAGTGGATATCTTTGTCTTGTTCCTGATTTTAGAGGAAAAACTTTTTCCCCCTTTTAACATCTTGCCAGCAATGGGTTTTTGATAAATGGTTTTAACAGGTCTTAATATACCTACTTTCTTAAAGTCTATTATGAATGGATATTGAAATTTGTCAAAGATACTTTTTGCCTCTCTTGAGATGACTGATTTTCTTTTTGAAATTGTGCATTGTTTTTGCACTTGTGTACTGTTTTGAAATTGTGTATTGTTTCTAATATCTATTTTTCTATTCTCTTTAAAATATAAGTTTTAAGAATTTTGATTTTAAATATTTATAATTATTCTGTGGAAAAGGAAAGTTTCTGGTTATTAATAAGATTAACTGATGATAGCTGTTGATTCTCAATTAGAGAAGATGATCATGTAACCATCTCTTCTTCTGTTCATGTAATTATTATATGTATATGTTGAATCATTCCTGCAACTAAAGATGAAACCTAGTCATGCTGCATTATCCTTTTTAATTATTTATTGCATTCTATTTGCGAATATCTTGTTGAAGATTTTTGCATCTATGTTCATTAAACAGGCTAATCTATAGATTTCCTTTAGTTGAATCTGTGTCTAGTTTTAAAATCAAGGTAGTGCTAAAGCTACAAAATAACGCTTGTCAGGTATTTACTTTGGGAAAAACTTCCCCAAAGTTAATATGATTTCAAATATGGTAAATTTAAGAAGCAGTAACACAAGAAGAAGGAGTGGTATTAGACAACAAGCTATATATCTTCTGAATGAGAAATAACTTTTCTTCTCCTCACAACCACACTGTAGGCAGGAAAGAGTATACCAGTCCTGAATCAAATGGTGAAACTGGAGCAGAGACAACAAGCAGATTGTTCAGGGTCACACAGTAGCTGGCAAAGGTGAACCCCACCCCTTCAAGCATGGTACCTATTAGACTAGTCATCTGTTCTCTTCATTTGATTAGACCCCTTTGAGCTCCAGCTCTTTCACTCCAAATGGCTATTTTTCTGGCTTTTCTCAATTATTATTTTCTAGGAATAGTCAAACTAAAAAGAAAGCTGCTTCTTTCAATTATTTATTTCAACTAATACTTGTGAAATGCATTCCAAATGACAGGGAACTGATGGTCATACTGTTCAATACAATATAATACTGATGAACAGAAGGTTAGGGAAAGGTTCAAATATTGAAAGACTGTACTTTAACACTTTCAAATAATGAATATATTTTAAAATGAGGAACTAAAGTTGTAAAACTCACATAGCATTTTAATGTTCAACATTCTATTTCACAAATTTAATCAGTCAAAAATTTCACACTGGCCTCTTTACAGTGAGAAAGATAAAACCACAGTAAAGTCAGAGGCCTTAAAAAAAGTAGTCACAGAGGGAAAGCCAGATAGCTCAGCAGATTAAAGCACCTGCTTAGGCAAAGGCATGGAATCAGGTTTGATCCCTGGTGTGCCATGCCAGACCCACCCCCAGAGCATGGTGAGATGGCAACTGAGACTGGGCATGGTGGCACGTGACTGGAATCCCAGCACCTGGCAGGCTGAAAACAGGAGGATCACTGTGAGTCTGATCTGTGTAGTGAGACCCTGTACTAAATAAATTTTTTTAAAAAGTAGTCTTAGATCTCTTAATTTTAAATATTTATAATTATTCTGTGGAAAAGGAAGATATTTCTCATTATTAGTAAAATTAGCTGATAGCTGTTGATTCTCAATTAGAGAAAGGATGCTATTGAAGACACTGTTTAGCTTATGTTTAGCTATACTACTTATATCTAAAAAGAAAGAAACCTGTTAGTGACAGAAATAAGATTCAGTTTTAGTGACTTCATGGTTATAGCAGGTAGCTGAGAGCAAGGTCAGGGTAACAAAAAGTACCTGATTTTTCCGGCTGTTTTGTCTATAGATTGTCGAATCTTTCTAGAGAACTGAAAGACGGATGACAGCAACAGATTATCTCCCATTACCTGAAACATCCACAAAGCGTAGATATTAAAATATCACCACTGTGCTGTACAACTCCTAAGAACAGTCACAACTCACCACTACTTACAGGCATTTTTTACTCATGCCCATTTTAATAAAAAAATTAAAAGACTGTAACAGTAATAACTATTTAAATTGAGAAAAAAATTAACAAAGGAATTGCTGTTAAATAACTTGTCAAATGCCTATATTATTATTGCACTGTTATCATTTTAATATAGTTTATCTTATCTTTGGTTATTATCATGGCCCTGTTTCTCACACTTCCACTAAAAAGGTCATAAATGTGAAATTATAAATCCTTAGGGTACTAAATGTCTTATGTATTCTTTTACCAAGTAATATGAATAGAAAGATTAAGAAGAATATAATGCTTGCTCTTCAAAATAAAAAGAGACATTATTAAAAATATACTCAAACCATATAGCAAGTTTTTATGATGGGTGTTTATATTACCCTGGTGGAGAACTATTAGAACCAGAGATCTACAAATTCTGTAAAGCACCCGACAGCCAAGATGTAACATTTTGAAGGCCATGTGGTCTCTGCCACAACTCAAGTCTACTGTGCAGAATGAAAGCAGTCATGACAACAGGGAAGCAAGTAAACAATTATATTATTTACAAAGCAAGTGGCAGTCTATTTGTCAAGTTCTTGGCTAACTCAGGAAAGCCAAAGCTAGTGCAGTATACTAAAAAGAAGGAGCTAATCTGAGTCTAGATGGACTTTCAAAATCAACTCCTCTACACTCTCAGAACTATATCCAGGTTCTATACGAAAACCTAAGAAAGAAGATATAGACTTGTATGTCAAGATGTTTTAAAGAACAGTGAAGTGGTGGGGAGAGCACAGAGGAAATATTTTATAAGACAGTGTATACAGAAGTGCTATATTTTGTGATGCAGTGCTGTAAGAATTATAAGGACAATGAATTCAGTCAGGACGACATAAACAAAGAAGTTGTCAGAGAAAAACTAAAATTTGGGCAGGATAAGATTCGAATTTCACTGGAGGACAAATTTTACTTGAGATGTGAAAAAAGAAACATAAAGGTAAGGAAATGATTAAGAGGAATACTAATTGGGTTATGCAACTTGTGGAAAGACCTAAATTAGGGAAAGACAAAAATTAGGAAGAAATGACACTGTTCAAGGAGCAACTGTAACAGAACAGGGTGCCTCTCTACCCCATTGAAGCTCACTCAGCATCACAATGTGTTAAATAAATTTCTATTACTAACCTTAACTATCAATCTAGACATTTCTGCTCTCTTCACAAAAATATAAACTTATTCTATATAGTTTTAATATGCTTAAAGAAAATAAATTTGTCTCCTTAGACCTTAGGGTAGATGAGTATGAGTGAGGTTAGAGAAAGGCCCTTTTCCTGACACTAGCAACAAATCAACTACCAGGCCAGGCTAGAGAAAGTGTGTTGTAACATTATTTAGTCTATTGCAGCTATAGCTTTAGAGCTCATTATGTGTTTTTCCATTAGGTATATCTTTTTCTTCTCAGTACTATTAAAAAACCACTAATTTTCAGACCCTGTTACTTAAACCCTAGGATCCAAAAATATCCACCTATGATCAACTCTGTTAACCTTCTCCCTCTACACTTGCTCTCTACACCTACATCTAAAACTGTAGCATCTTTCAATGCTCAATTAGTCCTTTCCTGGTGCTATTTAAAGTAATTCTCTGATGAAAATAATTTTAAACTTCCTGCCAAACTCCTTTCACCTATTTTTTCATTAACTTTTCTTTCAATAAGCCTTTGTTTCCTTGATTTTTCACTCATTTATTCCTTTTCAATTAGGTACTTTTATTTACTCTGATATGGGCTTTTGCCATATTGCTGCCCAACCTTGTCTGAAACACCTGGGTTCAGCTCATCACCCTGTCTCAGTTTCCCAAGTACCTGAACACTGATAAAACTATAATTCTAATAAATTCAAATTTATCTTTTAAAGTCAAATTTTTTAGTATACTCTTTAAAAGCACCTATTAGTACTACAGTGTTAGTGTTTAAAAGTATTTATTTTTTTCTGCTAAAAGTATCAACTCTGCCCCAAATGAAGAAAACTGGAGTTTTACTATTTATATGTGATATAAGATTGGAATGAAGCTTCATTCTCTCTGTGAGGACGCAACTTCTTCCTCAGCTCCATCCACTGAATGGTCCCTCCTGTTCCCATTTACAGGGCATACATGTTCAGATCTACTGCTTACTTACTTCATCCCGGCTCCAGGTTCTCCGTCTTGTAATTGTTAAGTGATCAGGAGGCTCTGCTCCTGGAGGTCTTGGGTCACCAGACCGACCATTGTTTCCTTCTGGTGTTTTACAATGAACTAATGGAGGGATCTTTCGGAAGTTGAGACTCTCATCAAAAACACGATCAACCAACTAACAGGACAAAAGCAAACTCTTATAAGAAGAAAATGATTGGGAAAAGTATAGATGTTATCATTATAATTTTTATTATTTGACAGGAGTTATTCCACTCTCAAGTCATAACAGAAAGAAACATGTCATCTTCTATAAATTACTCTTCATAAGCACTTCAAAGGTATTTCCATGTAAAACAGATGTTATCTACATAGGTCTTATTTTTGGAATCCAAAGTATGTAACTTTGTTAAATTCAATTCTTTTATGAATAAGATTTTTTCTAAATGAAAAACAGATGCTAAATAAGGAAAATAATAGAGCCATACAGATAGACAGTGAGTTCCTTTTACTCACATTGCCTTACCAGCATAAAATGTTTCTTTTAATATTCTATCTCACTTTTCCTTTTTTCTCTCATAATCCAGGTGCAAGATTTTGTCACAAAATACATTAATTGCAAATTCCAATTAAGTTTACGAAAGAAAAAATGTAAATCCATCTATAGTAAGTATTTTGGTTTTAGTTAAACTCTGAAGAATGCTATAGAAATTACACATTCTAATAATGATCTACTGCCACCTACAGTGCAAATTATAGACATACAAGAGTAAGCAAGTGGGGTTTACTGAAGAAGGAATAAACTACTGTAATATTCTGAAGTAAAACAAAATGGAAAAATAAAAGCCTATTCAATTAAATGTTTAAGTTACTTTATTGGGTATGAGTAACTTACAATCATGTTAGATAGTTTAGTTAGAAAGCTGAGAAAATAATATCATCATTTGAAATGTACCAGAGAAATGTGTATGTCTTGCCACCAAGATCCTTTCATTTTTTTTTTTTTTACCAATAAGGATGATTTTATATACAGGTAGAACTGATCAACATGGTAACAAAACTCTACACAAATGAAGTAGCATTTATTAAATTAGTCCATATATGAAGAAAAACAAGTGACCATTAAAAAACAAGAGAAGAAATGTAACAAAAAACAACTAAAGAAAAATATCAGGACAGAATACTGGAATCAAGTCTGCCATTTGGGTTACTACTTAGAAACGACAGTCTCCACTTCAATTACTCAATTCTGCCACCACAGCATAGAAACAGCCACAGACAAACAAATCAGTATGGAAATGTGAAAAAACTTGATTTGTGAGCACTGAAATGTGAATATAATTTTCATATTATGATTATTGTTTTCTTATATTTTTAATTACTGAAAAACATAAAAGCCACTTCTGGTTTTTAGGTCAAATGAAAACAGGCCCTAAGGCAATAGTTTGCCAACACTCGTTCATCTTATTACATGCTGATCCTTTGCTTGCCATTCTGCCCGATTAAAACAGCTAAAATGGCCAGAAATCTTCCATGTAATCGAGACTCATTAGAGGAATTATTCTTAAAAATAAATCTGTACTGAACATATACAAGCTCTCTTTCCTTGTCATCCTTCCCAAACAAATCAGCATTCTACTTACACAGCATTCACACTGTAGTGGGTATTGTAAGTACTCTGGAGATGCTTTCATGTTGATAGAAGGATTATTCAAATTATGTAGAAATAGTGTACCACTGACTTATAAGGGACATGAGCCTCCTCAGATTCTGATATTTGTAGAGGGAAGAGAAAATCTCCCTTGGCTACTGAGGAACAAAAGATAACTGGATATGAATTTTACAGGTCAGACGTATTCTGGAACAATGTTGTTAATGATAGGAGGCCTTAGTTTGGAGCTATAGTTTACATATGCTAACATGTTCTCACAGTACTCTGTATGTGTATGTATATACACATATTTTTCAGTTCTCAAAATATCCTTGTGTGTATGTGTATTTATTTATTGCATTTTTAGGGAAGAGTCTACAGGGTGTTCAGGGTCTCACTACTACATCAGACTTGTAGTGATTCTCCTGTTCACAGCCTCCCAAACGCTGGGATTACAGGCACACAACACCATGCCAGGTCTCTGTGTGTGTATTTTCAAAACAGAATTAGTTGAAGTAGCAAAAACTGTAGAATGCTTCTTTCTTTGCTATTAGAAATATTGATTCATTAACAATGAAAATACCTTTTTGTGACTTTTTCATATATAAACATACAATCATTTCTCAATTTTTGGTTTGCTTTTCAAATTTATATCCACTTTTCAAGTGAAGCTCTGGAACAGAAATTAGCAGGCAAAGTACTTATTCTAAACATGTTAACAGATCAAATGTTAGCTTCTACTAGTTTTGTTACAAAAACATAAAAGAAATTGTTAAAGCAAAGTTGGAAAATGCAGAGCTTCATGCAAACAGGGAGGGTGGACATAAGTAAAATAAACTAAGCAGAAAGCTAAAAGCAAAAGAAATAAAGAAAAGAAAGAACCTTATGCATTTCTCCATGAAGATCTCCTACCTCTTCTCTAGTGTCTATGGCAGAGCCAGGGGTGGTGGCGGCAGTGCTTACTGTGGTACTAGGGGCAGTGCCTGATGAAGTCACTGAATCTATCTCTCCTGCTACATCGTTGATCTCCCGAGCAATGAGAGCAAGATCTTGGCTGATCCTGGTATTTTAGAAAAGAAGTGTAATTCAATTAAATAACAATTCTAAAAATAGTAACACAACAGAATCAGTTATATAAATTACTTCTAAATTTCAGATTTATACCTCAAATTAAGTACTTTGGAGATAATCTTAACTATTTTAATACTCAAAGTCTTAGATTTTAAGTCCAAAAATTAATATTAATAGAACTAATTCCAAATAATCTATGTCATCTTGAAAAATATATAACATGCTGAAGTAGAAATATTGCTTTAAATTAAAGCATTATTCAATTTGGAGGTCACATATAATTTAAGGTGTCCCTGAATTTGATTAAGAGATGACAACATTATTTTCCCCGATGTCCAACTGATATCTAGCATATCTTTCAATTATAAATATGGGCAACAAACTACAGTTGCTATTCAGATCTCAAGTGTATCATTTCTTCAAAATGACTAATCATTAAACCCACAATACTATTTTATCAAAATCTTATAGAACCATATGCTACCTAATAACTTTAAGGTAGCTTGCTAACTGCATTTTAGTATAATAGGAATTCTTGGTAATTTTAAGTGTTTATGTATTCACACTCTCAGACAGCTCCAGAAGCTTCACAATGTGGCCAAAGGGTATATAATATTGAAGAGTTAAAAAATCTTAACACAGTACTCTCTAGTATACATTGTCATTTGAGGATGACAAAGTACTTGTGAGGAAGGACTTATCTGATTTTATTGAGGACATATTCTCAGAAAAGGTGATTGGGTTGCTCACAACCTTAGCTCTGGAGTATCTAAGGCTGGACTAGACTCCAGGATGAGCATATATTTCTATATAGCTCTAGCCACATAAACTGATGACCTAAGTAACTGCTACTACTAGTGATAATCAAAGAGGAAAACAGACATTTTTCTTTTAGAATTTTTGAAACATAATGTACAAAGCCTACTATTACTGTTCTTGCATTATTCAACAAAAACTGCTAATTAACGAGATAAACAATTCTCCCACATTAAGCATCCATTGAACATAAAACTCAATGTGGCTACTTCCACAGGAAAGGATTTGGAATGACAGAACAGTCTTAAAATTCTAGTAAAAGCTTCTGCAACATGAAAATCCAAAGTGAGAACAAAGTAACTTTGTAACTTTGCTTAAGTAAACCTTAAGCAAAACTTTAGTTTGAAACACAAAATTTCAAGAAATATATAGTACTAATTGTGTAAAAGTTTAACAAGATTTAAAAGGAACAGCTCTGTTGGAAACTTATGGACCAACATAAGCAATTTAGAATGACTTTATTAAAAATTAGTTAATTTTCTTTTATTTATCACTACAAAAAAGTAGGATAAACAATATTTAATGTTCTACTACTTGGGGCCAGGGAGATGGCTCAATGCAATAAGTGCTTTCCTGACAAACACAAGGGCCTGAGTTCAATCCCCAGTTCTACCAAAAGAAAAAAAAAGTTCTCCTACTATTTTCTAGGCACTGTACTGAGTCTCAAGGGCTACAATGGTTTAAAAATGGTCAGCTCCCTAAACTCATGGAGCTCAGAAGAGCAAGCACCATGCCTTGTAAAGAATCTTAGCATTTGTACTAGTCATTTCACAGATAAGAAAAATGCTTAGGAGAAGCCATATGACCATTTTTAGGCTAAGGTTACAAAAAGATCTAACTAGATCTCACTGTGTCATACTACATTTCTACTATTCTGTATATAGGGTTTTTTTTTTTTTTTTAAATTCCAAGTGTTAATGTTGGAGCTGGTTATTCTGAGAATGGGTTTAATGTATTCTCTTATATATTGAGCATACTAATCTGGAAGGCTCAAAAATCCAAAATTTCTGAGTATCAGCATGAAACCACAAATTAAAAGTATGTGCACATGGCTACATAAAACATAAATGAATTTTGAATTTAGACTTGGGTCTCATCCCTAAGCTGTCTCGTTGTGTATCTGCAAATATTTCAAAATACTAAAATTTCTAAAATGAGAAGCATTTCTAGGCCTGCCTTAGGATAAAGCATATTCAATATGTAAGTCAATTCTTTCATGTAAAAAATGAAATAGGATGAGAAACAGAATAACCAAATTCAGTAAGATTTAACCAAAGATAAATACCGATAGAGTTTACCAAAACTCTTTCATAAAATATTTTTACTCTGCAGAAATTCAGAAAAAGACCTTTCTCATATCTGTGGAAAGCAGTATGAACTTATTAGAAAAAAATACCATCAACAAACATTTCCTAATTTTCACACATTTTACAGTAAAATTGTTTTTATTTCCCTCCCTCCCTCCTTCTTTCCCTCCCTCCCTCCTTCAGTACAGGGTCTTGCTATGCAGTTCAGACTCACACAGATCCTTCTATCTCAGCCTCCCAAGTGATGGGATTAGAGGCATGCACCAACATGCCTAGTTTCGGTGGCCAGCTTGGCACGGGGCTGGCACAGCATGCATTACCAAGGATCAAACCTGATTCTTTGCATTTGCCAGGCAGGTGCCTTAGACCACTGAGCTATCTCTCCAGCCTGGTAAAATTGTTTTAAAGAGTGAAACCTTCCCCTAGTTGTGGAAGATGACCTAAGGGCCTCCTGGTGAGGCAAGTACTCTATGACTGAGGTACAGATCTAGATAGTCCTTTTGATCATGAGACAGCTTACGTTGCCCAGGCTCAATCTAACCTTTAATTTTTGATCCTCTTGCCTGAGTAGCTAGAATTATAGACAATGTCACACCTGCCTTCAACAGTTCTTAGTACATATGCAGTATCTATTGTTAATGCAATAAGGTACTCTAAAAGTACTGTTTTTCATTTGCTAGCACATATATGCCAGCTTTCTTGATATATGAAGATTCCTACTTCAAAGCTGACTCAATAAATTAATTTACATTATATTGCTTAAAAATCTCAGTTTCTACTAAAACTATTAAAAGGAATTTTAAAAGGTGATAATCAGGAATAAAATTATAGGTATCTTCAAAATAAATCAATTTAGTATGTTTAGCTATTCATATGGTTGTTCAATCAAAGCTCTCACATTGTATTTCTCCAACCCTTCAAATGTAAAGAAAATTTAAAATGACATATACTTTGAGGTTTATAATCCATGTGCTGCTTTTATACTGTCAGTAAAAATTTAAGCATGGCAATTTTAGAAGATACCACACATTTCATAATTTTCATTTTCCCTTACAAATGTTTGAATTGGACTGTTCCAAAGGAACAAAATATAAATTGTTAAGATCTATAACAGTAATACTCTCACAGTCCCTTCAAACTAAACACTATATTATGCTTATGGGAGAGCTTAAAAACTCTGTTAAGTTGAAAGGGTCTATATGGATATAAAAGATATATAAGAAACTTATGTATATTTGACACAAATGTCTGCAGAGGTATGTACAAAATCAGAATATCAGCTGTGGAAATAAAACTCAGTCAAAATGAAGCTGCAATATTACAATAGCTCTATCTTTTAACACTCTGGGATAGCATATCTGTAATAAACTGGCTGGCTCCTAGAAAATATAATTGAGTGATATAATAGCATGTGTAATAATGAATCTAAAACACTGAAATATCTTCATAGGTATCTTGTAATTCTACTGAATACTACAGTCTTCCAGTATATCTTTCATTTTAAATTACTTGTCCTAGAGGCTGAAGAGGTAGCTCGGCAGGCTAAGTGCCTGCCTAGCAAGCTCAAGGACCTGGATTCGATCCCTATAATACATGCTGTGCTAACCCTGGAATCCTGGGTGCACAATGCTGGCCCCATGGTTGTGCACTCCTATAATCCCAGCACTGGAAAGCTGACACAGGAGGATCACCATGAGTCCAAGCTGCATAGGGAAACTCTATACCAAAGAAATACATAAACAATTTTAAATTATTTGTCCTCCAGTAAAGATGGTATCTGCTCAGTAAATAATGCTTTCAGCATGAAAGTTTTCTTTAAATGATAGCAGTAGTGCATTTAAAGGAAAAAAAATTACTTCTCATGTTTTTAGTTTGATTCTTTTGAAAATAATTTTTCTCACATCAAGCTAAACTAACAATGTACCATACTAATATTAAATATCATTTTTGTGGTACTTGGGATTGAACCCAGAGCCTTTGCAATCAGCTACATCCTCGTCCTAATTCATTCTGAAACAAGGTCTCAAATAAAATGCCCAGGCACAAGATACTAACTTGTGACCTTCCTCCTGCCTCAGTCTCCAAAAGTGCTGGTATGGTAAGCATGAGTAACTTTTTGTTTTGACAGTGCTGTGGATTAAACCCAGGGCTTCCTGAGTCACATTTGCAGCTCCGCAGCCTTCTTTCCATATTTACATCCTTCCTTCCTCTATTTTATTTTCCACTTAGAATATGATAGTTCTCTGGCCGTGGGATAGCAGCTGAAACATTAAAATCCTGAAGGCATGTTTTATTAGTACAGCACTACTGACAAAATAGAGGGGAAAGATATGAAAGTCATTAAAGGCCAACCAGGTTAGCCTTAGAATCCTATTACACATAATGAATCACAAAGACAATGTAACACCATGCACATAACAAAAAGCTAACAAGTGAAAGTATAATGTACAGCCTTATTCCTTTTTCTCTTTGTATAATAACTCTGTTCTATTTGGGAGAAGGCAGAAGTTTTGGCTCAGAAAAACATTTGTCCCACTTAGGTGTGAGAGCTTGAAGGGAGGCTCTGAGCACACCTGCCAGACATATAGTCCACTCTCCTGACCTTGTACAGGTGGACATTACTCACTGGAAAGAGAAAACAATGAGATCCGCAAGATCTGCTGCTGCCAGTGTGCCCGACAGGTAATAGCTCTAGAGTCTCACTGGTGAGCATTCTAAGAGCCCAGGATGATGCAAGGATCCCAAAGCAAATATAAAATCATTTTTATATGTATTTTTAAATGTAACTAAAACTGGCCTAACATGATGCAACAATCTCAAAAAACCTACTTGCATTATAAAACAAAAATGTTTTAAGCAGGAAAATGAGACCAGAAGGTCATATTCTTTGAAAATAAAAGCAATTGCAAATGAAGAGTCATTTAAAAACAAATCCTAAACATTAAATTAATGAACTATGAAAGAAAAATTGCAATTCACAGAAGTCAGCAAAGCAAAGAACATGAAAGTATGGCAAAAGTTTGTTGCCATTTATTTAAAAACACCTGTGAAACTATTAAGTATAAAACTCGAAGATTAGCATCTTAAGTTAAAGACAAAAATAATTTTGGCATATATACACAGTGAAAGTGTTTAGGTAACATATGCGATACTACAGTAAAAGTAAACGTCTTACAAACTTTAAACAAAATCTTACCTTTTGAACTACTATATCATATGTTTAATTAGTTTCTCTTCCATACTCAACCACAGTAAACTATTAAAAAATCACATCTGCAGAATAAATTTTATTTTTTGTACATAATTTGAAGGTTAAAGTGAACAGATTTCATATTCACAATAATCACATTTGGATTTTTTTAAAGGGTCAAACAAATTATACTTAATGAACTCAAATACATTAGGGAAAATTTATCTATTCTAATTTGCCCCAGAGAATGTTACCAACACATCTCTTACCAGTAGGTAGGAAGTTAAAAGGAAAGTACTCTTGCCTGCACAATTCTTAGTTTGACAAAGCTGACACTACAATTCAAAAGTTATACTTAATCACCAGCAACTTTATTCAAAATTTTAAAAGGATGGGGTGACTAAAACAATTCTCCAACATGTTCTACAATAATTAAATAGCACCAGTATTAAATAAAAACATTTAAAATAAAAACTAAGAGGCTCTGAATAGTAATTCAGCTGAGAAAACTGAGCTCATCATCACAGGCAAATTTCATTTCTTAGACTATTAGTACACAACAAGCAAAAGCTAAACTTTGATATCAAGTTGAATGCTGAAAATTTCCAACTCTTAAAGATACTTCTCAAAACCAACCTGGCTATCTCTTCACGATGAGCAGTCCAATCTCGGATGTAGTCTTCCTGCTCTTTGATCCGGTGCTTGAAGGAGGAGGAACTAGTAGGCATTGCTGACCCACAGCTCTGCAAGCGAGTAGTTTTCAGGGCTGGAGAAGTACGCAGACGGGTATGTTTAGGGGAATTACGGTTTGATCCAAACTCATCTTCTGAGGTGGAAGCATAATCAGTAGGAAAGCGCCTCCATCTTGAATTTACTAAATTAGTTTAATTATTAAAAAAAGAATTATTATATTATCATTTAAAGGAGATAAAATAAAAATCATGATTTCAAAACACTATGAGTGTACACACAGCACAATTTTCAGTAAGTGACACACATACCTCACAAAAACTATCAATCTACTACTCCTAAATAAACATTACACTTTGGTGATTAAAAACAATGAATAATTAAAAAGTTGAAAGACCGTGTTTTCCATAGTGTAGTGAATAAACATTCAGATGAAAAATTTCACTAATGATAAACAACTATGCAAGCTCTATTCATAAATGTTTAACTTGGGCATTTTTCAATTATAAGTATTTCTAAGTTGAGTGAAGATATGAATTTTTAAAAAGACGACAGCAACACCAACAACAAAAAAAGAAAAACAAGGGAAAAGATTTCCTCATGCCACATGTACTTTCAACATGGAGATGATAAACACCCTCTTTTCCCAACATACATATGTGCATAATTCCTGCTGTGGAAATTATGCCTTTATGGCAGGAAAAAAAAAAAAAACATTACCTCTGTCATTCAACATCCTGTTATGCTATGGTTGGAAAAAATCTTTTTACATGGTAAAAAACACAACAAAGCATCCTCAATACAACACTGCTGCTTTGACACTGAAAGCATATGGTGAAAGGAGACAATGGCATAAAAATTACAAAGAGCAAAACTACAAGCTATTCTCACAACCATTAACATTTAAGGCACAGAAGATACTGTGACTGATCACATTAAAGAAAGTGACTATCACTTTCTTATTTAAGGTTAGTAAAAACATTTAAAACATTTGAAAAATCAGAAGACAAATTAATGCAGACACTTCACTAATGCTGTCAATATGAGAATCAAAACATACAAATAATTTGTGAGGTATAAATAGTAGGACAGATAATGAAAACTCCACAGGGGGCAGGAGCCTTATCTGTTAGATTTTCTAATCTGTACTTAGCAAAGTGTCTGATTAGGAAAAGTTTAATATTTTTGAATAAATGAATTAATTTCTGGGAACAAAAATGTTTGTTTTTCCTCAAACCTAGTAAGACGCAGTTGCTTTTGCTATTTATGGTAAGAAACCTTAGCAATGCTATGAATTCTTATGTTTTCATTCTTCTCCCTCCTCTGGGTGCTCATTTACTCTAACAGAAACTGTCTTAATTGGCACCGGTTAATGATGTCCCCAGCTCTCTTACACTTTTCCATCAGAATTTTATATTCTTCCTATTTTTTCCTTCAAACACTGTATTTTTTCCTAAGGCTAATTGGCTTGTAGAAAAAAATGCCACACACTGCCACCAAAGTTGGTTTAACAAACAAATTATAAAGGAGAAGCCATATATTAGAACCTACCCATTTGTTTTGACTCACACTCCTATTCTGAACTTCTGGGATTTTGCAATCTAGATTCATTAGTACAACTGAATGAAGATATGCAGAAAGTTCATGGTACTCTGTAAAAGTTTACACAAATACATATAGAAGACCTAGGCAATCGTAGTTTCTTTTTTTACCTTGGGGCTTAAAAACAGTTTCTCTGATTGTAATATGTAATATAATTTACAGACACAGACAATGCTCTTACTGTGGTAGAATTTCACCCATTTCTAGACATACGAAAATTCTGATAAATTACACTTACAATTAGAAAAGTTTTACAAGAAGTCTGAAATAAAATAAAAAATGTTTAGAAAAACTCTGATTCTGTATAATGTAATTCATAAATAAGAAAAAGACCACATTTCCTTTTTATGGGGAAACTATGTTCACCACACATATAACTGAAAACTGGAGACAAAAAACCAATAACAAAGAATCTTAATTAAACCATATGCTGGCCCTGCCCCAGGAAGCACTGGTACCCAACTGAGACTGGGTGTGGTGGGGCACGCCTGTGATCCCAGCGCTGGGAGGCTGAAAGCAGAAGAATCACTATGAGTCCGATCTACATAATGAGACCCTGTAGACCCTGTCCCAAATACATAAAAAATAAAAATAAGTTATAGAAAAATAAAAACATAAGCCAGTATTATTAAACTAAGGTAATTTGAAATAATTTTTCAAGAGTGGCATCGACAGCCAATATATTTCACAAATGGCAGAGTACTGTATAGGAAAGCAGAATATGACATTGAGTATGAAGTACTACTAATGTATGATAAGTATTAAGTGACAATATGTAAGCAGGTCGATATTACAATTAAAGTTTAATAGTCTAAGTCACTAGATTATAAAATAATTACATTTTGAGGAATGACAGCAAAAGAAAAAGCTTTCAAAAAATTTCTAATTTTGTTAAGTATATCTCAAAGAATACTAACATCTATAGCAATAATAGTAAAAAAGAAATTAAAAAAATGTATTTCAAAAACTGGACAATATAATGGCTTTAGTGTTGTTCCTTAAAACAGAGGGTCAAAATAAGAGTGTAAAATGAATATGAAAAGGTAGAAAAATGGAGCATGATTTAAAAAACAGGCCCAGAAATGCATTGGTTATGTTAATAAATATAAATTGATTACAAGAAATCAAAACATTTCTAATAAAGATATTTTGGAATGAGTTTTTCTGATTTTTACCTATCTTCATCAATAATTTTATTTCTTTCTTTTGAAATTTATTCTCATTAAATAGCAATTCATAGAAATTCCAGAACTGAGGAGGCTGAAGACAGGAGGACCACTTCGAGTCTGACCAGTGTAGTGAGGGAAAAAAAATTCCATTTTATGTGATTACGCTTATTTGATGGATAAATATTATTGAAGTGTTTAATGACATTATTAAATTGAAAAGTTGTTATAAAGGTATTTAAAATGCCAATCTCTAAGGGAGTTTTAGTTGGTAAAGTGAGATAAAATAAGAGAAAGCCTCAAGATGGCTTTAATCTTGTTGTTTATCTGAAACTTAGTTACAATAAAATTTATTTTTATTGCAAAATGTGCAACATATTTTGTGGAATTAATAAACTACTATATTTACTATTCACTGTCTTGACTCACTGCTCTAAAATATACTATCATCCATAATGTCTAGAGTGTTAAAAAGAAAAATTATTCATATCCTACATCTGTCAGTGTTTTGATTTCGTGCAATTAAAATTTTACTGACACTAAAATACTTATGACTATGGAGTTAGCATTATATGTTAATACTATATGACAACTTTCCAGTGGGAAACTAAACTGCTAGCCTGTTTTGTATGTACAATGAACTCACATGAACAAACAGCAATAAAATAACTTGGGGGAAAAAAAATTCCTAAGAATACTCTGCTTTGGTTTTTAACTTAGAGGAAGAATTAAATGGAGCCATGCATACCTTATATTTCACTTCTATTTTTATAAGTTATGAAGATGAAAAAGGAACAGAATGCTCTCAAAAATTCTAAGGATACTAACATAATGTCTGTACTTTTATAGTGAAACATACAAAAAAAAATCCTGCTTTATTTTGATAATTCAGGGTCCTTAAACTTTAAATACATAAAATATAGATATCTCAATTATAACTTGGTATTGAATAATCATTAAAAGAATTTGGTGAGGGGAGCAATTAAACTCCCAGAACCAAATTATATCAGAGAAACTAAAATTTAGCACAGTATATCTAATATTCAAATTATACCATATACATTAATTTACAAAATCTAAGGTACATCCCAATGTGAAATTATTTCTAATAATGACACATGTTAGGTTCAGTTAATTTCAAGATCTTCAAGTTTACAAGGAGCATAGCTACACTAACTACACCAGTATGATTTCATATTATTTGAAACATATTCCAAGAGTAAATATACTTTAATTTTCTTTTCCTATTTAAAGTAACATAGTTATCCTAAATAGAAATGTCAAAGATACCTCAATTAACAAAATCAAGCTAGTATGTTTGAGGTATTTTGGTGTTTTGTTTTTTAAGCTTTTTATGCCACCCATTCCTTTTTCTTTCTTTCTTTCTTTCTTTTTTTTTTTTTTTTTTTTTTTTTTTTTTTTTTTTTTTTCTTTTTATTTTTTGGTGGAACCAGGAACTGAACTCAGGCCCTTGTGCTTGCCAGGCAAACACTTATTCTACTGAGCCATCCCCCCAGCCCCTTATGCCACCTGTTCTTGTATTTTAGTATGTTCAGATGCATTGAAAGATTGGGGTCACTATTCTGTATAAGATAAAATGCTACAAAACAGACATCTTGAGGGAATCTGAATTTACAATATTGGATCACCATGTGGCTTTAGGCCCATTTAATGGAATGGAGAACATGAACTGTGTAAAATATCAGAACCGCAAAGATTTTAGTAAACACCATCAAAGCCATTATATTTTACATACTGATATAACAATTCACTAGATTCCAGTAGTCTTCTGGAAGCTAGAATACAATACTATTTCCTATAGCTACAATAAATGTGGTAGAAAAGCAACAGACTAGGAATCAAATGCGTTACAGTCTCATCTTGTCCTTTCAGGGTAGTATGCAGGGCAGGTCATTTTATCTCTAGGTTTACTCTCCACATTAAATAATCCTTCTAGCTCTTAAATTTCATGACTATAATTATTTGCCATATTGCTGGTAAGTATGAAGAGCAAAACATGTCTCTCAATTTCTGCTAGGAATCTCTTTAACAAAGTCAAGGTTTTTCTTAAGACAAAAAAAAAAAAGACTAAGAAGTTTGGTCTTCAAAACAGAAAATAAAATGTATCAGTCTATATAAAGACATTTTATAGCTGCTTCTTAAATTTGATAATCCTTCTTGGAGTGCATCTCAAATAAACCTCTCATGCCAAACAAAAAGTAACAAAACCAAATAATTCATGTGGTTGAGTTAGTCAACCAGTGCAGAAGTACTCCACATTACTAAGAAACATACAACTTCTATGCTACAGAGCTTAAGTCAGGATAGAAGAATAAAGTTTTTAATTTACTTCAATGGAGAAGAGGTAATAAAATAAGCAGTATGACAATGGAAACTTTATCAGCATACACATCACTGAATGTAGCACAAAGGAAATGTGAATTTAAAAGATCCATAAAAAATAGAATAACAATACCAGGTAAACACAAACCAAAAGACAGTAGTAAACTACTTGACAATAAATTCATAAACCACTGCCAAAGCTTGAAGTGTGGAAACAAGGACTAGAGTAGCAAGGAAAATGCCCATCGAATCTTTGGGGATAATGATTGTATGTGCTCTACCTTTAACCTATATCCAGTCCTACTACAGACTATGATTGTCATCACCAACCCACTGAACCCACAGAGGTAGAAAGGCAAATGGAGTGGAAAGCAGCAGTGAAGACGAGAAAACAGAAAGTGAGTAACTGTGATATAATAGCATACACAAAGTACCATTAGTTTGGGGTCTTTCAGGATAGACTGTAGGGTCTTGCAGGTAGTTTGAGGTCTTGCAGGTAAATGCAACAAATAAAAACCAAATAGTTGTGAGCCAGCTTTCTCTCCACTCTCAAGACTTGAAGTTCATTTAGATGCTTCAAGTCTTACAAAACCTGGTCTCCCCCACTGGCCTTTGCAGCCACACCCAAACATGAGGCTCTTTGTGAGGTAATAACATTGCGCTTATACAATATACCCTCAAATCCACTGTTACTCTGAGAGTCACAAATATATTTTCAATAACTTAGCCTTGAATATGTAACTGGAAAATATGCCGAAAGTAAAGTTCCTGGTAAGGAGTAAGTAGTTTTTGTAGTTATAACATTGAATTATTACAATTAAAGGCTTTAACTATTTTTGAGCTAATATTCATGACTAAACAGCTCAGTTTGACACACATAAGCACACTGCCTCATTAATCCATCTTCTATCACTGAAATAAATTAAGTTAGTTTTCATTGGTTCCAACCATAAACAACCATAACTTTAAAATGAATAAATAAAGCATATGACACATTTTAAAGTACCAAATAAAATATCAATTATTTCATTTAACTCTAAAAGAACTAATACAGGGTATATTGCTTCCCTTCAGGTTCCCATGCTTTTACAGGCAGAACCTTAATTTTTATTTAATTCAGATAACTCTAATGTACTTTACTTTTCTGGTAGTGGGGATTGAACCTAGGACCTCTCACTGAGCTACATCCCCAACCAAGTCTTCTGAGACAGGTCTTTTAAGTAATTTGGTCGGCCTTCAACTCAGTGATCCCCTTAGCCTCCTGAGGGCTAGGCATACAGCCTCTTTAAAATTTCTTATTTTGAGACAGTGTTTTGCTAAATTGGCTAGGATAGACTTGAACTTGCCATCTTCCTGCCTCAGCTTCTCCAAGTGCTGGCGTTATAGGTATTAGCAATCACGTCTGCTCCTAATATAGCTTTGGACAGAAAAATTCTGCTATATTCATGAACTAGAAAATAAAAAAAATTCCTAAATCAGTTCAATGAATATGTAAACTTGAAATTATTTTTGCCCCAGAACTTAACTGGAAGTGTTTTAACTTGTGAATTTTTCATTTACTAAGTTAAATAAAATTATTTTAGATAGAAATGATCCTCTAAGTCATCCCTTCTCTCCTGTATTTTGGAAAAAACAATTAGCAGTTTAATTCTTAAGACAAGGAGTCCCATAACAGAACATGCTGTTACAAAAAATCCAGATCCCATTTACCTGAAGGAGAGCCATGAGCTGAGGACATACTTTTGACCTTGGAATCCGACAGTCGAGAAATACTGTTAGCTCTAATTCTAGGAGAAAATTTATCTGATGGTACTAATCTGGCTCCACTTCTAATGATAGCTTCTGCTGTACGTGAAGAGGCACTACTTCTAGATATTGTTGCTTCAGAGTCACTACGAGCTGACAATGAGCCAAGCCTTGTCCTACGAGGCTGAGCCAATAAATCAATCCTAGATATATTCCGCCTCCCTGTAGGTGGTTTGGACGTTGAACTTGTTGTGGATACTTCAGAAGCAACAGATGCTTTGTCAGCATCAGCAAGTTCACTGTCTGAAGCTTCACCAAGTCGTGCTCTGCGCAAGAGAGAAGTCCTGGTAGGTCGTGGCCTTGGAAGAGTGGTTGATTTACTAGATGAACTAGATGCTGCAGGAGAAGTCTTAGATTTTGCTCCTTTACCTCCTTCCAGTTTGGAATGTGCATGCTCATCTGCTGAGTTAAGTGGAGTCCTTCCATGAGATTTGCAAGAGTAAGTTTCCTGGTCAGATGACAAAATATCAGAGATAGCAGAATGAGGTACACTGGAGGTCTGATCATCATCTGTCAGGTCTACTGAAGGCTGCCTTATTCTTCCACTGGATTGTATAAATTTACGACCATCTGCTCTTGAACCTACATCTGTGGAACGACTTTTTGTTTTCTTTTCAACTTTCTCCCTAGCACCTGAAGATGATTTTGTAACATCTTTGGAAGGAGAACCTGAGGAACATCTATCTTTATACAGGCTAGTGAAACTCTTTCGCTTTTGAGTTGACTTTCGTTCAGTCTCTCCAGTAACCAAACTGATTGTACTGGCTGTATCCACATCAGACTCTGGTGAAATAGAATTGTCTCTGTTATAACTGGGAGTGTCTGGGCCTTCATCAGTTTTATCTTCCCGCAGTTTAGCTTCTAGAAAAGCCATGACTGCTTCTGTGTCTTTTAGAATAAGGGTTGTGTCCATACTAGAATCAGTTTCCAAAGAATCACTTCTTTCTCGTAGTCTACTTGTAGGTGCTAATACTACAGTAGGAGTAGATGAGGTCTGTTTATTTATATGAGGAATAAGCTCTATGGGAATGTTTGGGGTAGGTTTTTCTATAGTGAAGCTCCCTTGTCTCACTAATGACTTAGAGGACTCCTTCTTATCTGCTCCTTTTGTAATCTGACCTTTCACAGTTTCTTCAGCCTTTCTTCTCTTGCTCTCATTTTGGATCAATCTTTCTCCTTTGCTAGTAGAATGCCCTGGAATTTTTTCTGGAAGAGAAGACTCTTGTTTAAAAGAATCCTCCCTACATTTATCTATCTGACTCGAAATATTTTTTGAAGATACTTTAGTTGGTGTCCACTGGGCCTGTTCCTTTTGTTCTTGCTGTTGCTGGATTTTAGCTAATGTCTGCTTTACCAAAGAAGCTTCCTTATCAGGTTCGTTCTTTTCCTTCCCAGGAGAAGAGCTGCTTAAGTGAAGCAGGGTTTTATTATCTCCACCAGTTTTAAGAGTCTCACCATTTACTGCCCTGTTCATCTTATTCAGGGCCCTATCAGCATCTTGCTTGTCCTTCTGGTATACCTGCACAGGTGTTTCCTTCTCCTGCAGTTCTGTGTCTTGCTTTTCTCCAATCTCTGACCTCTGAGTTACAACCTTTACTCTGGAACTCTCAAGAGACTTTTCTTCATTGGGAAGCTGAGGAAGAGTTCGTCTTCTTCTTTCTCCATGACTAGCCAAGGAAGCTGCAGAGCCAGAACCTCTCAGTGAAATGCCAGACTCACTGATACCTGTCTCTATTAAAAACAAACAAGCAAAAAACCAGTTAACTAGGGCAAAAAAGTATCATTTTATTAATTATCAAGTATAAGTAAAAAAATAACAAGTATAAAATAAATGAATCATCATTGTGATTAAATGTTTTAAATAGCAAGTATAATTCCAAACTGTACAAATTAATAATCTACTTACAGAGGATTTGGGAAAGCTAGTGTATGAGATGGAAATGAGAGCCATCTGAGTATCTTTTTCTCTTAACATTTATTTTTAAATTGACAACTCTATATATTTAGCATATAAACATAATGAGATATAGACAGATACAGCTAATTAACATATCCATTATCTCATAGTAAATACACTTTTTGGGTGGGTAGTAAATACATTTAATATCTATTCTTTTAGCAATTTCCAAACACATAATGTATTGTTATTAACTATAGACACCATGATGATAAAGGTCATGTAATCTTAAACCTGTATCTGGCTGTTCCTTGCTTTGGATTTTTAGCAGCCAGGTTCCCTATGTTCATTCTTGCTTTTGTAATTAGAAAGATTTTTAACAGAAGCCTTTAAGGTTTGCTCAAAAAAGAGAATCTATGTGTGTTACAGAATTACATAAACACTGCTTAGTAAATACTATTTGTCTGCTATAATTTCATTTACATAGTAGACAAAAGTAATGTACCTAGTTTTTAATTAGGATTTTTATTTACTTAAAATCATACATTTGGACATTCTAAAGTGAAATGGAAAATACAGAACTTTAACAATTTTAAAACATCCAAAGCTGATTAAAAGAATGTAAAAAACTAAGTAAAAAAGATAGAGATAGGGTATTTCATAATGTTACAAACTAAAGAGACTTTTAAATCATCTTATATAGTAAGGTCATTTACAGAAATTGGCTTTTTTTCTTTTTTAAGTAGAACCCAGTAAAATAAAACTGTAGTTTGATATTTCCACATGAAAGAATTTGATACTACTTAAGGAAAATATTCCTAATCATTATAAATGGAATGTATTTCTAAGAAAAATGTCTTCTTACGGAAATATAAATGACTATATAACACATGTGAATCTCTTAGGGATAAATTCAAAATTTACTAGATATAGCTTCTATTGGTTATTTTATTCCCTTTATAATCCCAACAGTTTACCATTTAAATTTCTTAACAATAGAATGGTTAAAATATAGAAAAAACTTATGTAACTTTATTGATGTTTTATTTTATTTATTCCTGCATGTACACATGTCTTCAGTGATAACTGAAATATTTAAAATGGAATAGCTATTTTATGTTTTTGAACTTTACTCCTACAGTGTTACAACACATACTCAATGTACAGTTAACTTGAACCTTTTAGGTAAAGCTATATACTTATAAATTCATTCACAATCCAATGAAATAAAAATAAGATCATGAAAACTAAGTGGTATGTTATTTTACATAATTAGTATAATTTTGTTTTTCATAGGTAACTATTAATAATTTTGCTATAGGTCATTGCATAAGTTTATCTTGTCCTCTGATGTTTTCTAAACAGTGACCAACTTATGTGAAGGTTAACCTGTAAATGACACTGTTACCCAAAAAGATTACTAGTAATATTATCAATTATGCTTATAATAAAAAAATACATGAAACCACTTTTCTACTACACTGTTTAGTAGCTCTTTCAAATACTTGCTGATTTCAAAATTTTTAAAACAAGAAGAAAATTGTAAGACAAAAAGCTACATACAAATTTTCTTTAAGGGTCATCTTTTTCAAGTTTTTTTTGAACGGAGTAAATGAATCTTTACCTTGGATTTTTTACAAATTTACTTATGAATTAATAATTTCTAACTGTATGTAGGGTACTAATAGACATGACTTAAGAACACAGTATAGAAAAATTAAATCAGTATTTCAAATTCATAATTTATACATATAATATAGGTAAATTTACACATATATTTCCAACAGAAATTATCTTAAATTAGCATTATACTTTAGGAGACATATGTCATCAAATAAAATTATGTCATATGAAGATAAGCTAATACCAAAGAGTAGAACAGGTTTTTACTTTAAAAAAAAATTTTTTTTTAATGTATTTAGTGCAGGGTCTACAGGGTCTATAGTATCTCACTACACAGATCAGACTTGTGGTGATCCTTCCTGTTTTTCAAACTCCCAAGTGCTGGGATTATAGGCTCACACCACCATACCCAGTCTCAATCAACATCTCAGCGTGCCCCAGGGGTAGGGTCAGCATGGCAATGTGGTGCCAGGGACTGAATCCCAATCCCTGTGCTCTGCCTAAGCAGGCATTTTAGTATGGTGAGCTATCTAGCCAGCTCTAGAACCACAAAGTTTTAAAACCATCCTTGAATACCACAAATATTTAACTAAAAAAAAAAAAAAAAAGAAAGAATGTACCTTAAACTAGTAAATCCTAGGAGGTGTCCATCACTTTAGATTATTTCAACATATCACCTCTTAAATTCTTTTTTTTTCCTTTGGAGGAACCGGGGATTGAACTCTGGCCCTTGCACTTGCCAGAGAAGCACTTACTCCTCTGGGCCATCTAGCCAGCCCAACATATTACCTTATAAATAAAAAAAGACTTTGGGGCTGACAGTATAGTCAGTGTAGAGTGCTTGCCTAGCATGGGTATGAGGAGCTGGGTTTGATTCTTAGAGCCACAAAATAAAAATTTACAAAAGCTAATATTTCCAAATTTTCTACTCCTTAAAATCCCTTAAAATATAAAATATCTAAAAAACCCAACTTTTTACCTGTTTTAAAAAAACTGTGTATATTATAAACATGAGAATAAGTGAATATGCTTTATTTATGTGCACTTCTCATTACACAGATCTAATTAGTTTTTTAAAAACTGACCTAATGAATTTATAAAAATGAGCTAAAGAAAAAGTAGAAAAAGTGGAAAATACCATTTTCTAATGGAATGGGTGCAGATAATTCCATTCTTTCTTCTTGATCATGCCTTGTATGATTAGCAGCCAAACTAGCCCACTGTGAAACCCAGCGTTTGCTTCCAGACGAAGACGTGGCTTCCTAAAGGAGAAAAATAACTGAATTAAATTAAGCCATTTGATCAAATCTCATTCTCACAAGAGAATTTCTTTCACTTATACTAATATGTTATATTTAAAGCCACTGTTAAGCCCCATTACGTATTACTTATTAAATTTCCTCCTATATACAATACAGTCTAAATAACTACAACATTTCATTACTATGGTGGATATAGTATAATTCTCTGTATTTCTTACATATAGTGGTACTGATTCTGGATAGTGGCCATTGTACCAAGAAGGTTATGTGTTCCGGCCATGTTGGGCGCCAGATATACAGAGCCTTACCTGGTCCTCACTACAGAGGCCCAGTAAATTTATATTTATAATCCCATGAAAAGTTATTGGAATTCTAGTGAGTTAATCCCAATCTACCACTTTCAGTGCAATCTATGGCAAGAATAACAACACAAAAGCTTATTTGTAGTTATAGGGAGCCAGCAGCCCTAAGTCCAGCCATGACAATCACTGTCCAGAATAAAGACCTCAACCCAAGGCTGGACCCGGGTTTTACTTATATGTGAAGAAAGGAGTTGCTTAAGGATGAGTAATTGTGAGAATGACAGAAGCACATGAGTGCTGTGAGCTGGGTTAGGTAGGAAACTGAAATCACCTTTGCAGTATGCAGAGAAGGATGTGCAGGAAGAGTAAGCTTCATAACACAACTGAGATAGTGTCTAACATTTTGGGGTCAGTGCTCCAGCTCTGATGTGCAATCTTTCAAGCCCAAGGAAGTCACAGTCTCTATTTTGAGGTACTGGCTCTTTATCCCCCCTCATCCCAGCTCACAAGGGAGCAGCATGCATGCTGTTTTCAAACACTACCACCAGTATCTAGGCTCCACTGATATGCACTGCTTAAAGCCAATTGGAGGAATAAGGAAAAACTCCTAGCCAACTCTGTACATATCAATACATCTAAATAGGGTCAGGATCAGCCAAAATGGAGACAACTGCTCCTCTTTCAAGAAAAGTCAGGTGGTACCAAGGAAAATTCTTCGAGCTTAAAATTTACTAGGATGCTAGATAGGCACAGATGTGTATCATAGCTTTGTGGCTAGACCAAGGAACAGGCCTACTTGTAAGTTATTTGCTATCCCTCTAAATGTCTCCAGGTAGTTACGATTTATTAAATCTGCTGGATCACAATTTTAGGGATTTCAAATTGCAAATGCTTTAAACTCCTCTCTATAATAGTTAACATTCACAACAGAAGCTAGAAATCACTCAAACTTGATGAATTTTCCTATATCAGTCTGAATATAGACCTGCTTGTGTTTAGATATGTATTTAAGACAAGTGCTTTAGAAACCCTTATAGTTAAATGTGAAAAAGAATCCTTATATGGTTCCATGGACTTATGGACATACACTAGTAATTCTTAAGACCAGAGTAATCCAGGCATTCAATGTAGAATATCTAGTGTAAAATATATAGAATATATACATATGTTCTATAGCTATATATATGTTCTATATGTTTTACAGCTGTTCCTCATTAATATAGTTAATCTGACTTTTTAATGAAAGATGTTTTTACTGTTATTATTATTATTTTGTATTTTTTTAGGGAAGGGTCTATAGGGTGTTCACTGTCTTACTACTAGATCACAGTGATCCGCCTGTGTGTGTATGTATGTATGTATATGTGTGTGTGTGTGTATATATATATATATATATAATTTAATTTAAATTATATAATTTATATATATATAATTTAATAATGATACCTCACATTAAAAATCCAAGCCTGGTTTACCACTGCAATGAAATGACAATTAGAGAATGGAAAGCTATGATAAAAAGTTTATTTTATATTCTTTAAATCCTTCAAAAGAAAAAAAAAAATTAAAGTTTTATAAAAGGCTGGCTAAATAGCTCAGTGGATTAAAGCACCTGCAAGCTGGTGCTTAGGCCCGGGAGTTTGGTCCCTGGGCCTACCATGTTGGCCCAGCCCCCAGAGTGCGCTGAGACAGCAATTGAGACAGTTTGTGGTGGCCGGTGCCTATAATCCTAGCTCTTGGGAGGCTATAAACAGGCGGATCACTGCAAGTCTGATGTGGTAGTGAGACCCTGAATACCCTGCAGACCCTCTCCTAAAAAAATACAAAATAATGATAACAATAAAAACCACAAATCTTTCATTAAAAGTCAGATTAACTATATTAATGAAGAACAGCTAAATACTGATGAATATTTCATGTCACTTACACATTGTAATTTCAGGAATAGGTTAAAATACCAAGTAAATAGGATGACAAAGTCTAAGGGATACCAAAGCCTGCTAAACCCTGAGTAATTGTCTACGGTTTTGCGATACCTGCCCACATTTCTCAGAATTAGAGATACGGGGCCATGCTAAGGATATTTTCAATAAGAGGGGCTTCACTGAAAAAAAAGAACCATCTGTTAAGTAGTGTAATAGCCTGTTGGATAATTTGTACAAAGGAAGGAATATACAGGATTATACAAAACTTTATTTGCTATGAACTAAGAACAAAGAAGAGGGAGTCTATTTAAATTCACATTTACCAAAACCCTTCAATTAATAAAAATATGAGTACACTGCTTCAAATTACTGCTTGCTTTCAATAAATAATCATTTTGTAAAATAGAAATCAGAATAAAAATTTTCCAAATGAAGGAGAAATAAAAAACACTAAATATGATATTGCTTTGAAAGTTTTCAGAAAGTGGGGACTGGGGAGATAGCTCAGTGGCTTAAACATTGGCCTGGAAGGCACAAAGTTATGAGTTTAATCCCCAGTACTGAAAAAAAAAAAAAAGTTTTCAGAAACTAGCAAATCAGACATAATTTTAACATTAATAAACTAGCAAATAGATCCCTTCTCTATAGAATAATTTGTCTATATTTCATACAAATAAAAAGATGCATATTTTTTAAT
The DNA here is from genome assembly GCA_004027165.1 of Ctenomys sociabilis. Classification (NCBI taxonomy): domain Eukaryota; kingdom Metazoa; phylum Chordata; class Mammalia; order Rodentia; family Ctenomyidae; genus Ctenomys; species Ctenomys sociabilis. The sequence continues at coordinate 107,304 of PVKA01003504.1, forward strand.
ATTTTTACATATTTGTCATATATATATATGCATACATATATATATATGTTCTTTTCATGAAGGGCAACAGAAGTAGGAGTAAGACAGTAAATTAAAACATCAAGGTTGCTTAGGGTTCAAATTCTTGCTCCACAAACAACTAAAACCTTGGCCAAGTTCAATTCTGTGTAGTATGGTTTCCTCCTTGTAACACACACTGAAAAGGTCCAAGAAATGTTAGCTTCTATTAGCTAAATAAATGTTTCAGACATATAGACATTTAACATTTCTTTTCACACATGAAAGTGTAATAAAATTTTGACACCACAGCTATCCTCATCAAGCCATCCTTAATCTCCTATTACTCTAAATACTTTGTAGGCTGTACTACATGGTACTTATTGAAGCATGTAAATTGTATCTACAGGGAAGTACCTTTTACATGTTTTCTGGCATGACTGGGCTTCAATTTCCAAACACATGCTTCCTAAAAAGTATATGGTAACATATATTTCATGTTTTATCTTATAATGCTAACTAGTACAATGAGCACATTGATTTTGTTTACTAAAATATTTTCCTCAGATATTTATTTAAAGAACATAATAAAACCCCAAAAGCTAAGACAAAAATCCCTTCAGACTTTCACCAGAAATTAAGTCCAATTTGTAGAAATATTTCACAAGGGGATATGCAACAATTACTTAATGTAATTTACAAATGATAAAAGGTCTTATGCACATAGAAAGCACACAGATGCAAGATATACCTCTGAATTGTGAAATCCAGATGTACTCAGTGACTTTCTTTCTTCCATTACTATGGCAGCAGAACTGAGAGCCCAATCTTTTATCAGATCTTTATGCTTTTCATTGATAACAGGCCTATTATAATCCTGATTGTCATCAACTCCAAATACCTAGAAGAAAATATTACACTATAAATGAAAGGCTGAGCATCAGATTACTGTATGAATATTACCATTAAGCCCAATGGCAAATAAAATATTCTCAATAAACAGGTAATTTCAATAGTAAGAAAAATTTGTTTAACAACAGGGTAATATGTAACTGGAGAAGAAAATAGGATGTTCTGACTGATATTAATGTGACCATCTTTTTGTTAAATACCTAGAAAATGTAGTGATTGATAAAAATTAGAAATATTCAGGGTATTATATTTAGAATTTATTAAAATATCTAATAATGTTAATTATTCCAATATTTAAAGAGTTGTACTCTGTTTTTGTTTTTTTTGTTGGCAGAACTGGAGATTGAACTCAGGCCCTTGTGTTTGCCAGGCAAGTTCTTATTCTACTGAGCCATCTCCCTGGCCCTAAGAGTCGCACTTTGAATGGAGCTTTTCAGCCTATTTCTTTACTCTAATGTTTTTAAAAGGCATGCTGAAAACCTACAGACCCATGAGTTTTTAATTTGTTCTTTCCCTATCAAATGTTATACCCATACTTTTCTAAGATGCCAAATAACAGATAGTTGTACTATCTTGATTTAGAGTATGGTATTATTCTCTAAATTTGTCTAATAATCAAGTAACTTTTTTTAAAAATCAGATTCCAAGGTCTATTCACAGAGATCAGCTTTTTCAATAAGGACAGTACTGAGGGTCAACATTTCTCAAAAGTTCTAAATAAAGAAACAAAACTAAATGTAGTGGTACATGGCTATCATCCCAGCATTTGGAAGGCTAAGGACTGGAGTTGGAGCTCAGACCAAGTAGCTGAAAATAAATATAAAAGGCTGGGGATGTAGATCAGTTCCAAGGAGGGCCCTAGCTTTAATCCCTCATTTGCAAAACCAGAGACTAATGTGTGTGTGTGTGTGTGTGTGTGTGTGTGTGTGTGTGTGTGTGTG